>AWOL01S0041503.1:5588-66064 GCA_000715115.1 Nicotiana otophora | reverse complement strand
TAGATTTGGGCCATTTGGAGTCGGATATTCGTAGAAAAGGCATTATTACCGATTGATTGAGCTTGGTTCGAGGTAAGTGGCTTGCCTAACCTTATGTGGGGGAAATCCCCTTAGGATTTGGTACTGTTTTGATATGTGAGTGCCGTGTACGTGAGGTGACGAGTACGTACACTGGCTATTTTTTCTTAAAACCCAATTTATTTTACTAAGTAGCAACCTGTTTTTCCTTTAATTTGAGTTATACCATTTAAATGAGTATTAGTCTGTTTTCTTTCTTAATTGAGCTATTCCAATATGTGTAGTTATCCTGTTTAGTCTAATATCGCATGTCTACATGCTTTAACTGCTTATTTGAACTCTGTGAAACATGCCTAGTTGATTTCCTGCTTTTCCTTTTTCTGTATCAGTATAACTGTAGAAATCTTCCTGTCGTATTTATCGGTTTGCACTGTGTGCTTATTTTTGAGACTACTAAACGGTTCCTCGAGAGTTCTCCCTGCACATTTACTTTTGAGATTATGAGGTGGTACCTCGGGAGTTCTCCCTGTATATTTACTTTTGAGACTACGAGGCGGTTCCTCAGGAGTTCTCCTTGCACATTTACTTTTGAGACTATGAAGCGGTACCTCGGGAGTTCTCCCTGCATATTTACTTTTGATGCTATGAGGCAGTACCTCGGGAGTTCTCCCAGCACATTTACTTTTGAGACTACGAGGCGGTACCTCGGGAGATCTCTTTGCTTCTTTACTTCGGGACTATGAGACGGTATCTCGTGAGATCCCCTGCTATTTACCCCTTGTGTTGTACTGTTATGTTTGATGGGTTTTCCTTGTGTTAAATTCCAGTCTCTTTATATTCTGTTATATTCCCCTGCTTTATTTATTATATACCACTGGTCCTGACCTGACCTCGTCACTACTCGACCGAGGTTAGGCTTAGCACTTACTGGGTACCGTTGTGGTGTACTCATGCTACTCTTCTGCACATGTTTTTGTGTGCAGATTCAGGTACTTCTTATCAGCCCTGCTATTAGCTGAGAGTGCTTGTTGTTGTACGGAGACTTCAAGGTTCATCTGCCGCGTCCGCAAACCTAGGAGTCCCCCTCTATTCTCCCCTATGTCAAACACTTCCTGTATTCCTTTTATTAGACTCTGGTGTATAGAGATGCTATTTTCCTTCTATAGCTTGTGACTTACGATGATCCGGGTTTTAGGAAGACTGTGCATTTATATAGTATTGGTTATTGTACATGCCGAGCGGCATTGTTACTAGTTATTCAGTTATCCACTGTTGTTAGGTGCCAAGTTTTACTTTCGTTTTGTTATTTTCTGCAATTTGTTAAGCTTACCTAGTTGTAGAGACTAGGTGTCGTCACGACATTATACGGAGGGAGTTTGGGTCGTGACAAGTTGGTATCAGAGCTCTAGGTTCATAGGTGTCGTGAGTCACAAGCTGGTTTATTAGAGTCTCGCGGATCGGTACGGAGACGTCTGTACTTATCTTTGGGAGGCTATGGAACTGTTAGGAAAAATTACACATCTTTGATTCCTTGTCGTGCGAAATTGTTGACTTCGAAATTCTAAACTTCTATATTCTATTCTATCACAGATGGTGAGGATACGTACAGGTGGATCTAATGACCAGGCACCCGCGTCCCCTACTAGAGCCGCGAGAGGTCGGGACCGGGGTAGAGGCCGAGGACATCCACACAGTGCAGCCAGATCACCCGCACGAGCTGCTACAGAGGAGCCCCCAGTAGTTCCAGCTAGAAGGTAGACACTTGAGATACCTGTTGCTGCACCAGCCCTCCAGGAGACTCTAGCCCAGTTTCTGAGCATGTTCAGCACCTTGGCTCAGGCTGGATTGATTCCACTTGCTCCTGCCACATCTCAGGCCGGGGGAGGAGCACAGACTCCCGTTGCCGGTACTCCAGAGCAACGGGTTCAGGTCGACCAGGTTCCAGAGATTATACCGATGCAGCCGGTAGCTCCAGCTCAGCCTGAGGTTAGGGCAGCAGTTTCTTAGGCAGAGCAGCTCAGACTTGAGAGGTACAAGAAGTACCACCCCTACCTTCAGTGGATTGGCGTCAGAGGATGCCCAGGGTTTTCTGGAGAAGTGTCACCGTATTCTCCGTACTATGGGTATAGCGGAGTCGAGTGGGGTTTCTTTTACTGCATTCTAGCTTAGAGGAGCAACTTATTAGTGGTGGCATGCTTATGAGTTGAGTAGTCCGGCTGAGGCAGCTTCACTTACATGAACTCAGTTCTCAGACATATTTTTGAGAGAGTATGTCCCCCAAAGCCTCAGGGACGCATGGCACGCGGAGTTTGAGCAGCTGCTCCATGGTGCTATGACTGTGTCAGAGTATGCAGTTCATTTCAGTCATTTGGCCCAACATGCGCCGGCCTTGGTTGCCATAGTTCCAGAGATTGTTTGTCGGTTTATTGAGGGACTCCACCCCAGTATCAGGTTTAGTATGGCTCGGGAGTCGGAGATAGATATTTCCTACTAGCAGGTTGTGAGTATTGCTAGGATATTAGAGGGGATGCTCGATCGCGATAGAGAGGAGAGGGAGTCCAAGAGGTCCCGAGAGTCTGGCACTTATAGTGGTACTCGTGCCCCAACTGCAGTTTGCCATGGTAGGGGCTATGGGAGTCGCCCCATCCATTCAGCACCTCTAGTCGCCTGTGGTATTCCGGCCCCATCTAGGCCCCAGAGCCTTATTATGCACCACCAGTATCTAATGCACCTCCTGCACATGGTGCTTTTAGCAGTCAGTCTAGCAGACCTGGCCCGAGCCAGTCACAGCAGCCACGCCCTCTGAGAGCTTGTTTTGAGTATGGCGAGACTTGCGATATGGTGAGGGACTGCCCCAGACTTAGGAGGGGTGCACCTCCATGGACTTCTCAGGCACAGCGTGTTCCACCGGGTCCTCAGGCTATGATTCCAGCACCAACTACCGCCCCACCTGCTCAGCCAGCTCGTGGTGGAGGTCGAGGAGGTCGAGGTCGCCCTAGAGGGGGAGGCCAGGCCAGATATTATGCTCTTGACTCGTATAGAGGTAGTTGCTTCCGACTCTGTCATTACAGGTATTGTTCCTGTCTGTCATAGAGACGCGTCAGTCTTATTTGATCCAGGCTCTACATATTCCTATGTGTCCTCTTATTTTTCCCTATATTTGGGCGTATCTCGGGACTCCTTGAGTTCCCCTGTTTATGTGTCTACTCCTATAGGAGATTCTCTTGTTGTGGACCGCGTGTATCGGTCATGTTTGATTGCTCTTAGTAGTTTTAAGACCAGAGCCAATTTATTATTGCTCAGTATGGTAAACTTTGATGTTATCTTGGGCATGGACTGGTTGTGGCCCCACTATGCTATTCTTAATTATCACACTAAGACCGTGACGCTGGCTATGCCTGGATTACCGTGATTAGAGTGGAGAGGTACCTTAGAGTATAGTCCCAGTAGAGTTATTTCATTTCTTAAAGCTCAACGAATGGTTGAGAAGGGGTGTGACGTGTATCTAGCTTATGTGAGAGATGTCAGTATTTATACCCCTATAGTTGAGTCAGTCCCAGTAGTGAGGGATTTCCCTAATGTATTTCCAGCTGATCTTTCGGGCATGCTGCCCGACAGAGATATCGACTTTGGTATTGATTTGTTGCCGGGCACTCAGCCTATCTCTATTCCTCCATATCGTATATCTCCTCCTGAGTTGAAGGAGTTGAAGGAACAGTTACAGGAATTGCTTGATAAGGGCTTCATTCGGCCCAGTGTGTCACCTTGGGATGCTTCTGTTACAACCCAAATTCGCATACCTTAGATCACGCCGTAAGTTAGTCGACGTAAATCCAAGAAGAGATTATCTTTGAGATGATAAGAAGTTAATCCTATTGGTCTTAAACAATACAAGGGTGTGTAAGAGTGGTTAACAAATATTAGAAGTTAAACGAATCAAGGATATTGTAACCCGTATTTTCGGGTAAAACTAGAGGCGCTTAATTGTCCCAAGAGGTCATGTTTTAATTTATTTGAATCATATAATATCCGTATCATAAGTCTTGAAGTCAAGCAAGTTATGAAACAAAAGTCGACAAAAGTTGTCGCAACTTACGTTTATAATTTTACTTAAACTTTAGGTCAAATGTTACTATGTTTGTTTCCAAATGTGCTTGGAATTACGGGGTGATCTACCCACCAAATTGAATATCTATGAGTCTAGTTTCCAACGCATTAAACCGTTCATTGAAACGATCTCCAAATAGAGAGATATTCACGTTTTCGCGAGACTGCGCCAAGCAGCTCTCCATGGGGCCCACATAGGCGGTTTAAGACATATGGATATATATAAGATGCCTCAACCCCGTTTAAAGTCATTCCTTTTCAGTATATTCAGACCTTAGAACCCTAAAAACACTCTCTCAAAGTTCTCTCATGATCCAAGACCCAAACAAAGGGCAACAACACAAATCAAGTATCGGGAATCCCGTGGCGCTAAATTGGAGGGATATTTTGTGGACAATTAAGGTCAAATCGGAGTTGTTCTTTCCATTTAAATACTAAGGAATCGTGACATTTGCATAGCTTTAGGTTGGGCAATATATACAAGGTATGTGAGGCTATCCCCTTCATTCTTTTGCACGACTCCGATTGTACATAATATAATAAATGAGCTTCCAAAGATACTCTACTCTTATAAGCTAGCAGTACTTACATTGCTGCCCTTCTTATGGAACAATTGATGTTGATGTTACTTCTCTTATTCTTATGTTATCAATGTTGTTGGTACTTCCTGATTCTTATAAGATTCTTGATGAAGAGTTAATCCTAATAACGTGTATGAAGGATACCAACCTTACGTCACTCCGAAAGGTTCAAAATGTGATTCTAATGAGTCCAGCATGCATCATATATATGTTTTTTTTTACTCTACTGAGCCGTGCTATAGTCGGCTGGGTATGACAACTATTGTGTAACCACTGATCAGTTGGGTTTTACCGAGCTCCACGTGGCCGGGTACGATTCTACCAAGCCCTATGATGGCCGGGTACGTTTTACCGAGCCTATTATGTCTGGGTATGATATGATGATGGTGATGCCCACAGAGGCGTATGTTTTAAAAGTTTATGTATATATATATATATATATATATGTATGTATCATGAATTTCATGTCAGTAGCCCTCAGAGGTACCCAGATGTCACAGGTTGTATATTCTCTATCCCTATTTACATTACTATTCTTACTTATACTTTCCTGCCTTAAATACTTAGTACTTTATTTGTACTGTCATCCTTTTTATTTATAGACGCTGCATGTCGTGTTGCAGGTCCTGATAGACGGGTAGACGCAGCTTCCCCACCACAGTAGGCTTCCCAGTTTAGCAGTTATTGGCGAGATCCCTTCTCCGGACTAGCCGTGGTCTTGGTATGCGTTTTTGTTATAAACATTATGGGTATGTCGGGGCCCTGTTCCGGCAATGTTGCAGCACTTATGTTCCTTTAGAGGCTCATAGACAGGTGTCGACTCATGTATGGTTTGGAATGCCTTGTTGGCTGATTTTTGTTGTATAGTCTTTCATGGCAGCATAGTAGCTCGTACCTTATATATAGTTTCTTGACAGTCTTGTCATCCCATGTTATGCATGTTCATGCTATTATCTTTCATTGTTGGATGTTCATGATCCATGTCTACCATTTATATTGATCTTGTTGGCCCTTAAAGATAATAAGGAAGGTTAGATAAAATGTACGTTAGTGCTCGGCAAGTATGGCCCGGGTTCTAGTCATGACCCTCCAGTTGGGTCGTGACAGCTCCTATCTTATTTGTGATAAAGAAGGATGGTTCTATGCAGATGTGTATTGATTACCGCCAGTTGAACAAAGTCACAGTGAAGAATAGGTATCCATTGCCTCGTATTGATGATTTATTTGATCAGCTACAGGGTGCCACAGTGTTTTTCAAGATTGACTTACGTTCAGTCTATCATCAATTGAAGATTCGGGAGCCAGATATCCCAAAAACTGCTTTTAGGACTCGGTATGGTCACTACGAATTCCTTGTGATGTCATTTGGGCTGACCAATGCCCCAACAGGTTTTATGCACTTGATGCACAGTGTGTTTCGGACCTATCTTGATTATTCATCATTGTGTTTATTGACAACGTTCTGGTGTACTCCCGGACTCGGGAGGATCATGAGCAGCACCTGATGACTATGCTTCAGACCTTGAGAGAAAAAACGTTATATGCAAAATTTTCAAAGTGTGAGTTTTGGCTAGACTCAGTGGCATTCTTGGGGCACGTAGTATCGAGTGATGGGATCCAAGTGGATCCGAAGAAGGTTGAAGCAGTGCAGAGTTGGCCTAGACTGTTATCAGCTATGGATATCTGGAGTTTTCTTGGCTTGGCGGGGTATTACCATAGTTTTGTAGAGGGATTCTCATTTGTTGCAGCACCCATGACCAGGCTGACCTAGAAGGGTGCTCCGTTTAGGTGGACAGAGAAGTGTGAGGAGAGCTTTCAGAAGCTCAAGACAGCTTTGACTACAGCCCCAGTATTGGTATTGCCTACAAGTTCGGGGTTTTATACTGTATATTGTGATACATCGCAGATTGGTCTCGATGCGGTGTTGATGCAAGGCGGTAGGGTGATTGCCTACGCGTCCAGACAGCTGAAGGTGCATGAAAATAACTATCATGTCCACGACCTTGAGTTAGCAGCTATTATTCATGCCTTGAAGATTTGGCGGCACTATTTATACGGTGTCTTTTGTGAGATTTACACCGATCATCAGAGTTTGCAGCATCTGTTCAAGCAAAGGGATCTTAACTTGCATCAGTGGAGGTGGTTAGAGCTACTTAAGGACTATTATATCACCATTTTGTACCATCCGGGGAAGGCCAATGTGGTAGCCGATGCCTTAAGTCGCCAAGCAGAGAGTTTGGGGAGTTTAGCATATCTGCTAGCAGCAGAGAGGCCATTGGCGTTGGATGTTCAGGCCTTAACCATCCATTTTGTGAGATTGGATATTTCTAAGCCGAGTCGAGTATTGGCTTGTGGGGTCTCTCAGTCTTCTCTTTATGATTGTATCAGGGAGTGTCAGTATGCTGACCCCCATCTGCTTGTCCTTAAGGACACGGTTCAGCATGGTGATGCTAAAGAGGTCACTTTTGGGGATGATAGTGCATTGAGGATGCAGGGCAGGCTATGTGTGCCCAATGTAGATGGTTTGCATGAGTTGATTCTCTAGGAGGCTCACAGCTCGCGGTACTCCATTCATCTGGGTGCCGCAAAGATATACCAGGGCTTGAGGCAACATTACTGGTAGAGGAGGATGAAAAAAGACATAGTGGAGTATGTAGCTCGGTGTTTAAATTGCCAGCAGGTGAAATATGAGCATCAGGCTGCCAGGTGGGTTACTTCAGAAGTTAGAGATTCCAGAGTGAAAATGGGAGCCGATCAATATGGATTTCATTGCTGGACTCCCACGGACTCAGCGGAGGTTTGATGCAGTTTGGGTGATTATGGATAGGCTGACCAAGTTAGCTCATTTCCTTACTGTGATGACTACCTATTCTTCCGAGTAGCTGGCTCGAATTTATATCCGCGAGATCGTCAGGCTTCATGGCATACCGGTATCTATCATCTCTGACCGGGATACGCAGTTTACATCACGGTTCTGGAGGGTCGTACAACATGTGTTGGGTACTCGAGTGGAGCTAAGCACAGCATTTCACCCTCAGACGGACGGACAGGACGAGTGCACTATTCAGATATTAGAGTATTTGCTCCATGCGTGTGTGATAGATTTTGGAGGTTCTTGGGATGACTTCTTGCCACTTGTGGAGTTTGCCTACAACAATAGTTATCAGTCGAGCATCGAGATAGCACTGTATGAGGCTCTGTATGGTAGGCGGTGTCGGTCTCTAGTGGGTTGGTTCGAGCCGGGCGAAGCTAGATTATTGGGCACAGACTTGGTTCAGGATGCCCTGGATAAGGTGAAGGTGATTCAGGATCGACTTCGCACAGCCCAGTCCAGACAGAAGAGTTATGTAGATTTGAAGGTTCGCAATGTTGCATTCATGGTTGGAGAGCGGGTCTTGCTCTGGGTTTCGCCTATGAAGGGCGTTATGTGGTTCGGGAAGAAAGGCAAGCTGAGCCCAAGGTTCATTGGTCTATTTGAGGTGTTGCGGCGAGTTGGAGAGGTTGCTTATGAGCTTACCTTACCTCCCAGTCTAGCAGGATCATCTGGTATTCCATGTTTCTATGCTCCGGAAGTATCACGGTGATCCGTCTCACATGTTGGATTTCAGCTCAGTCCAGTTAGACAAGGATCTATCTTATGTTGAGGAGCTGATGGCTATTTTAGATAGACAGGTTCGAAAGATGAGGTCAAAGAACATTTCTTCAGTGAAGATTCAGTGGAGGGGTCAGCCGGTCAAGGAAGTAGCTTGGGAGACCGAGAAGGATATGCGCAGCCGTTATCCTCATCTTTTCACCACTTCAGGTATGTCTCTATGCTCGTTCGAGGATCTTTTCACCACTTCAGGATGTAACGACACGGCCGGTCGTTTTGAGAGTAATAGCCCCGATCCCCTATTAACTGTTTCCCCGTATCTTTTTCTGCTTATGTGACTTGCCGAGAGGTTTTGTTTTTGGTTTCGGAGTGTTTTGGGATACTTAGTCCCTAAACGGAAGCTTAAGCCTTAGGATTTTGACCGTAGTCAGAACTGTGTAAAGACGACTCCGGAATATAGTTATGTCGGTTCTGTTAACTCCATTGGGTGATTTTGGACTTAGGGGCGTGTCCGGTTTGTGTGTTGGAGGTTTGTAGCTGATTTAGGCTTGAAATGGCGAAAGTCGAATTTTTGGAGATTTTGACCGAAAGTGGACTTTTTGATACCGGGGTCGAATTCTGATTCCAAAAGTTGGAGTAGGTCCGTAATGTTGAATATGTCTTGCGTGCACAATTTGAGGTCAATCGGACGTGGTTTGATAGGTTTCAGCATCGATTGTAGAAATTTGAAGTTTCAAGTTTATTAAGTTTGGATTGGAGGGTGATTCGTGTTTTTAGCTTTGTTTGATGTGATTTGAGGGCTCGACTAAGTTTGTATGGTGTTTTAGGACTGTTTGGTATGTTTGCTTGAGGTACCGGGGGCCTCGAGTGAGTTTCGGATGCTTAATGGATCATTTTGGACTTGTGAAAGATAGCAGATTTTCTGGTTTTCCTAGTTGCTGGTTTCCTTCTTTGCATTCGCGAGGGGTGTTCTGCGTTCGCGAAGAGGAGCTGGAAGCAGGAGGAAGATTGTTCTTCGTATTCGCGAAATGGGGGTAGCGTTCGCGAAGGGGTTGTTAGGCAGTGCATCGCGAACACGAGCAGGGCATCGCGTTCGCATAGAGAAAGTCGAGCGGTTGGGACCCCAGGTCTTTTTGCCTACGCGTTCGTGATGTTGGTCCCGCGTCCACATAGGGTTGAGCTGAGTGGTCTTCGCATTCGCGACAAGGGTATCGCATTCGAGATGAAGGGATTCTGGGCCAATGTAAGTTTGTGCTTCGCGAACGCAAGGGTCCTTCCGCATTCGCGAAGAAGGATTTGCCTGGGCAGAATATAAGATTTCAAAAACAAGGGTTTGGCCATTTTTATCAAAACTTGAGTTTGAGAGCTCGGATTTGGGTGAGATTTTGAGGGATTTTAGAGACATCAATTGGGTAACGATTCTTCACTTAATTATGTTTATATCCCATTAATCTATCACTAATTTCATCTTTTAATTTCGGATTTGGGTGGAAACTTTGGGAAAAATGGGAAGAAGTTCTTCAACTAAAATTTTGGGTTTTGATTGAGATTTTGATATCAGATTTGGATAATTTTGGTACGAGTGAACTCATGAGTGAATGGGTGTTCATATTTTGTGACTTTTACCTGATTCTGAGACGCGGGCCCGGGGAGGCTATTTAAGGCGATTTTTGAAATTCTTGTTAAAGTCTTGATTTCATTCATTAAATTAGTCTGTTATAGTTGTATTTATGGTATGAAATTGTTTTTGGCTAGATTTGGGCCATTTGGAGTCGGATAATCGAGGAAAGGGGCATTCTTACTGATTGATTGAGCTTGATTCGAGGTAAGTGGCTTGCCTAACCTTGTGGGGGGGAGGGGGAGGGGAAATTCCCTTACGATTTGGTACTGTTGTGATATGTGAGCACTGTGTACGTGAGGTTACGAGTACGTACACGGGATATTTGTTGTAAAACCCGATTTATTTTACTGAGTAGTAATATGTTTTTCCTTTAATTTGAGTTATACCGTTTAAATGAGTATTAGTCTCTTTTCATTCTTAATTGAGCTATTCCAATATGTGTAGTTATCCTGTATAGTCGAATATCACATGACTACGTGCTTTAACTGCTTATTTGAACTCTGTGAAATATGCCTAGTTGATTTCCTGCTTTTCCTTATTCGTTATCAATATAACTGTAGAAATCTTGCTATTAACTATCGTATTTATCGGTTTTAGCTGTGTGTTTACTTTTGAGACTACGAGGTGGTTCCTCAGGAGTTCTCCCTGCACATTTACTTTGAGACTACGAGGCAGTACCTCAGAAGTTCTTCCTGCATATTTACTTTTGAGACTACGAGGCGGTTCCTCGGGAGTTCTCCCTGCACATTTACTTTTAAGACTACGAGGCGGTACCTCGCGAGTTCTCCCCATATATTTACTTTTGATACTATGAGGCGTACCTCAGGAGTTCTCCCTGCACATTTACTTTTGAGACTACGAGGCGATACCTCGGGAGATCTCTTTGCTTCTTTACTTCGGGACTACGAGACGGTATCTCGGGAGATCCCGTGTTGTTTACCCCTATGTTGTACTGCTATTTTTGTTGTGTTTTCCTTTTGTTAAATTCCACACTCTTAATATACTGTTATATTCCCCTGCTTTATTTATTATATACCAGTAGGCCTGACCTGACCTCGTTACTACTCGACCGAGGTTAGGCTTAGCACTTACTGGGTACCGTTGTGGTGTACTCATGCTACTCTTCTGCACATATTTTTGTGTGCAGATCCAGGTACTTCTTATCAGCCCCGCTATTAGTTGAGAGTGCTTGCTGCTGTATGAAGACTTCGAGGTACATCTGCCGTATCCGCAGACCTAGGAGTCCCCTCTATTCTCCCCTATGTCAAAAACTTCATATATTCCTTTTATTAGACTCTGGTGTATAGAGATGCTATTTTCCTTTTGTATCTTGTGACTTACAATGTTCCGGGTTTCCGGACGACTGTGTATTTATAGAGTATTGGTTATTTTACATGCCGAGTGGCAATATTACTAGTTATTCAGTTATCCACTGCTGTTAGTTGCCAAGTTTTACTTTCATTTTGTTATTTTCCGTAATTTGTTAGGCTTACCTAGTCATAGAGACTAGGTGTCATCACAACGTTATACGGAGGGAGTTTGGGTCGTGACAGAATGTAACGACCCAACCGGTCATTTGGAGTTCTAGCGCGTCATTCGGCAGTTTGCGGTCATGAGTAGCTTCACTTCGGATATTATAACTTGTACGTATGGTCGGAGTTGGAATTTGGGAAGTTCGAAGTTGATATGGAGAGAAAATTCTAAATTCAGAAGCTTTAAGTTTGTGGAATTTACTGAGGGTTGATTTTGAGTAAACGACCTCGGAATCGGGATTTGAAGGTTCCAACAGGGTTATATGATGATTTTGGACTTGGGCATATATCCGGATCGGGTTTTGGATGACCTGAGAGTATTTTGGCGCTTATTATGGAAGGTTGGCATTTGGAAGAATTTTATAAATTTGGGTTGAAGTGCATTTCAATATTATCGATGTCTGTTTGGAATTTCAAGTCTAGGAATAGCTCTGTATGATGATTATGGTCTTAGGAGCTCATTCGGAATTCGATTTGGACGTCCGTAGGTCATTTTAGGGTCATTTGGCAGAAGTTGGAAATTCGGATAATTTTGAGAAGTTTGACCGAGAGTATACTTTTTGATATCGGAGTCAGATTCTTATTCCGGAAGTTGGAGTAGGTCTGCAATGTCAAATGCAACTTGTGTGCAAAATTTGAGGTCAATCGGACGTGATTTAATAGGTTTCAGCATCAAATATAGAAGCTTGAAGTTCTAAAGTTCATTAAGCTCGAATTGGGGTGCGATTCATGATTTTGGTGATGTTTGATATGATTTGAGGCCTTGAGCAGGTCCGTGTAATGTTATGGAACTGGTTGGTGTGATTGGACGGGGTCCCAGGGACCTCGGGTGTATTTCGGGGTGGTTTCGGATCAATTTGAGCTGTTTTAGAACTGTTGTTGCTGGTATCTGGCTTCCTTCTTCGCGAACACGAGCCAGTGGACACGAACGCGAGGCAGTAGCTGGGAAGGCCTTCGCGAACGCGGCCATGGCTATGCGAAAGCAAAGAAGAGAGAGGGAGCGGGGGCCTGGAGCAGTTTGGCCTTCGCGAACGCGATGAGTAGATTGGAGGCAGTGCATTCTGGCCTTCACGTTCGCGGTGGTCGTGCCGCGAACATGAAGAAGGGCGGACCTGGGCTGGGCAAAATGTCTTTAAAGCGGGGTTAGGATTCATTTCACCCATTTTTCCCACGGCCTGGGCGATTGTTTTGAGCTTTTGAAGAGGGAATTTCATCATCAAGCACGAGATAAGTGATTTCTACTAGTTGTGAGTTATATACAAGATTTATACATGAATCTAGGCATGAAAATTTGTAGAAATTTGGGATATTGAAGGAAAACCGAGAAATTTATATTTTTAGATTTTGACCACAAATTTGGGCATGAAATTAAGAATAAATCATATATTTGAGTTTGTAATGTTATGAGTAATGTTTATCTTCGCGTGGGCCCGAGGGTTGCTTTATCGACTTTTCGAACGGAGTTGGGAATTTGTCTAAATTGAATTGTTATGAGTATTAGAGTGCATTTTTATTGGTTTGCACATTGTTTGACTAGTTTTGGAGAGGCGGGCATCGGTTTGAGTTGTTAGAGGGGCTTTGGAGTCGGTTATGGAATTTCAGAGCGAGGTAAGTCTCCTGTCTAACTCTGTAAGGGAGAAACTACCCCTTAGGTATTGTAACTGATATTTGTTACTTGTTACGGGGGATACGTACGTACGAGGTGACGAAAGTCCGTACATAGCTAGATTCATGTAATTGTCCGGGTAGACTTAGGTTCACACCATGCTATACTTATATTATATGGGTTATTCTTGCTCGTTTAATTCCTTTATTTCGCTTTACGACTTGAGACTAGACATGCATAGAGTGATAGACTCGCATTTGTAGAAATTTAATAAGATTCATGATTTGCGTGGAATAGTGGAGTTCCTCTTACGGATTTCTCACGTGCCATGCGTTTTCATTGAAAGTTTTTCCTTAAAGATTTTTATAACTCACACGTTTATTCGTGAGTGGGGGTCAAGGACCCGTTTAAGCTTATTATTCTAATGGGATCGGGTCGTTCGCCTCGGCAGGATTTATGTACCACACTCTCATGGGAGCGGGTCATTCGCCACGACAGTTTAATAGATGCATCTATGGTTCATACCGTTTGACACTCGGCAGTGCACAGAGTATGATGGGATCGGGTCGTACGCCTCGGCATTTCTATAAAATATTCTCATGGAATCGTGCGTAATATTTGGCAAGAAGCCAGTGTATCTGTGAGTTCATCCTGATTTGAAGTATAACGACCCATTTTTGTAAGGTCCACTATATATTTATATATATGCTCCGGTTGGGAAAAAAATTTGCTAATTGAGAGCTTGAGCCTATTGTAAAGAGGAGAATTGTACCACGGATTTATACTTGTTTGCTTTATTTATTTATTCTGCCTCATATTTGTTCACCTCTTTGCGGTACCTGATATTATTGGACCACTAGTGAGTGTCGATGTCGACCCCTCGTCACTACTCCTCCGGGGTTAGGCTAGATACTTACTGGATACATGTTGATTTATGTACTCATACTATACTTGCTGCACATTTTTGTGCAGGTACATTTATGTCTGGTGGTCCTTTGGCGCGGAGGCGCGGATGATGCAGGGACTTACCGCGAGCTGCATTTCATGTTACGATTCGCAACCGACAAAGTCTCCTTCAGAGTTATTTATATTTCTCCTGTCTAATTTGTATTCCGAACATGTACTGTATTTTATTTTACTTCCTAGTTGATGCTCATGCACTTGTGACACCGGGTTTTGGGGTTGCTTACGGGTTATCCATTAATGTAGTTGCGAAAAATATTTTCATTGACTTTGTAAATCCCATTTTGTATTATGTAATTAAAGAAAATTATGATTTCAAATACTGATATGAGTAATTAGGATAATCATTTATTGTTGGCTTGCCTGACCGCGGTGTTAGGCGCCATCACGGCTTTAATGAATTTTGGGTCGTGACAAGTATATTATAAAACTCATCTAGCATATAATACTGGACAACAAGACTTCAGAGGTCAGACTTACAGAATAATACACTGGAACTAAATTTATTACAAAAAAATCAAATTTTAAGTATGAAGTCTAGCACATTGTTCTGGATTTCATGTTTTAACAAGAACTCGAGCAATCTATTATGCAGTTGAAGCAAAAAACTACTTGAAAATTAACCCTAATATAAAGCGACTACAAAAATATTTGAACAACTTATCAAAACAAGTTACGCAACGATTACAACATTACAACATAAAACTAATAACAGAGTGACAAAATTATCAGAAATAAGACGAACTACTGAACCGAGAAAAAAATCATAGATCTTAAAATACCATAAATATTTAAACGCTAATAGTACAAAAATCAAAATTAAAACAAACGAAACAACAATAACAACGAAAATTCAAACACATTATGGTAAAAACAACACTTACCCAGACTAAAATTTGAAGAAAGTGCTCTCACGAAAGTGAAATCCGTACACTGCTCTAAAAAGAAAGCGAAAAGCCATTAAAAACAAAAAGTAACTCAACATGACGTTAAAAGGACAAGGGCAAAAATGTTATTTATTAATATATTTTAAGTTAAAATGACTAGAAATCAATTTTATTAGTGATGGTGGCTATTTTTGGATAGCCAGCCGTAAAAATGGCTATGCCATGACATTTTGACCAATATATAATTGTACGAGATTCAACATAATGTGTACTATGTATTGGGCCCACTTATTAAACAAGCACCATTTGGTACTAATTGCAATTATACCTCAGTCATCTATTCTTCTGTGAACATGTATCCTTTTTCTTCTACTTCATATTTCTCCATTGTTGTCCTCCATTGGTACAGTCCAGAATCTCCCATTCATCTTCTATATCCATTTTAGTTAGCGGAACTGTTCATGTTTGGATTCTTTAATGGTATTTCTCCTTCTTCTTCCTTCATTGTTTTTCATTTCAATTTCCTCTTTTCCCTCTTCTTAGTTTATTTTTTGTTACTTCTCTCATTCCTCAAATGTTGCATGTAGGTAAATTTGTTTACTTTATATTTTAATTAAGGATTTGAGATTTTAACCTAAATTTTAAAGGGGGATTTTTCGAATTCAATCTATCTTCAATTGGTTAAATGTTCTCAAATCCACGTAGTGTCAAGGGAACAAATAGGGGAAGACTACAATAAAGATGCTTGATAGTGCTATGGGCGGCTCATATAGAAAGATTAGGAATTAAACTTTCGCTTCGTGATATAACTATAAGATTTTCTGTGGCAGCTTTCTCCTTTTTGTTGTTACAAATTGCTGTCAGATTACAGTTTATTTGAATGATAAGTGGTGGTCAAATCTTATTTTATACATTCTTTTTCCTATATTCTTAGTATAACCAACAGTGACACGGAGCTTTGTTATGTCTTGGTCCCATTTGCTATATATATATATATATATATATATATTCTTTGGTTTCAGTAAATTTAATGACTTCTGTACGAGCAACAAATATCGTCAGCATGTAAGTGGTTATATATTTTCTCCTCCTTTAAGGTAATTCTCCCCAAATCCATTCCATGGGCTATTGTGGGTGTGCTAGGATTTTAAAAATTTTAAATAGTCATGTGTCTTTTTTATTTTACAAGTGTCCTATTTATTTCCAAGTGGTTATGAATATCTATCATGTGGCATTTTGCCTGAAGATATGTGGCCAAATGGCTAAGCCATAAACAAATGCCAACCATCTCTCATTCAATTAAACACTTAACAATTTAAGAAACTCCTAGCATCTCTATAAATAGCCTTCTTGATTCATCCGTAAGGGACATCAAAAATTGGTCTTTTACTCTTTCCTTAACTAATCATTGCCTTCTTCTTTAGCTAATTATTACTATAATTATTATTTTCACTATTGACCAAATCAATCACTTGTTATTATTTCTTCCCTCCGTTTTATTCCAAAACTTGCTGGTATTATTAATATTTTGCTGATTCATGTATCCTCTTAAATAGAGGTAGGCTTGTTTAATCTTGGAAAAATATTTCACATTGCTGAAATAGTTTCTTAGGACAGTGCCTAGCACGACTTAAGCCAATTCGTATATCTGCTCACAAATAATATTATTACAATGTTATCATTATTTTTCAGTGTCATTTTCCTACCATCTAAGAAATTGTGGCAAGTAATACCACTACAAAAAAAATTGATGGTGCTACCAATTTTGGTGTTGGCTCCGCTGTTACTGTTCAAATACCCTGCCAGATATCCACGGTGTGCAAATACTTTATTGCATCCATAACTTTGGCAGACACTAATGTCAAAACACAAGTATGTGAATAGACATGATTACATATCCAATGCTAATATTAAAACTTTCAAGAAAAATTTACCTCAATGTAAGAGGAGAGTTGGGATAAATGACAATCTCGCTAAGTCAAAATTAAAGTTGACTAAAGCGGATCATATAATTATTGCGGTCATTTCTCAAATAAATAATGTGGCTAATGTGAGAAATTATGTGATAGACTCTAGTGCTACTAGGCACATTTGTGCCGCTTACACCCAAGTTGAGGAAGGAGAAGAAACTATTTATCTTGGTGACTCAAGACTAACTCGCGTTCTTGGGAAAGGAAAAATTCTTCTCAAACCCACATCTGGTAAAACTCTAGCATTGAGTGATGTATTTCATGTACCTAATATCCAAACCAATTTGATTTCTGTGGGATTATTAGGAAGGGTTGGAGTGAAGGTTTTCTTTGAAAATGATGAGGTCGTACTTGTAATGACCCGATCGGTCATTTTGAGCTGTAGCATGTCGTTCGGCAGTTTGAGGTCATGAGTAGCTTCACTTCAGGTATTATGACTTGCACGTGTGGTTGGAATTGAATTTCGGGAAGTTTAGAGTTGATTTGGAAAGAAAATTCTCATTTGGGAAGCTTTAAGTTGGAAAGATTGACTAAGGTGTGATTTTTGAGTAAACGATCTTGGAATCGAGATTTGACGGTTCCAATAGATTCGTATGATAATTTTGGACTTGGGCGTATGTCCGGATAGGGTTTTGGATAACCTGATAGCGCTTCGGCACCTATTGTGGAAAGTTGGCATTTTGGAAGGATTTTATTAATTTGGGTTGAAGTGCATTTCAATGTTATCAATGTCCGTTTGGGATTTCGAATCTGGGAATAGCTCTGTACGGTAATTCTGGACTTAGGGGCGCGTCCGGAAGTGGATTTGGAGGTCCGTAGGTCGTTTCGGGGTCATTTGGCAAAAAATAAAAATTTGAAGTTTTTAGAAAGTTTAACCGATGGTGGACTTTTTGATATCGGATTCGGATTTCGATTCCAAAAATTGGAGTAGGTCCATAATGTCATTTAAGACTTGCACGCAAAATTTGGCGTCATTCCGAGTTGATTTGATAGGAATCGGACGCGCGGAAGTATTTTTAGAAGTTTTTGAGTTCATGAGTTAATCCATGCGTTTTGGCGTCCGATTCATGATCTTTGATATTATTTCAGTGTTTCGATCGTGCGAGCAATTTCGTGTGATGTTCTTATACTTGTGAGGGTATTTTGTATGGAACCCCGAGGGCTCAGGTGAGTTTCACACGTTCGGAATGACGAGGAAAAGCTCCAGTTTTCTGGTGTTTCTGGGCTGGAGTTGCAGGTCTCGCAAATGCGATGCTTTGATCGCATTTGCGAGCTAGCATTTGCGAAGAGCCATTCGCATTTGCGAAGTTGGGAAGGCTCTGAGGGTTTCGCATTTGCGAAGAACCCGCCGCTTTTGCGAACTGACCCTCTTCGCATTTGCGAAGTTTTTGGTCGCATTTGCGACCATGGCAGAGATGGTCAGCCTTTTCATTTGCGATCGTTTTGTCACATTTGCATCTTCGCATTTGCGAACGAGGTGTCACAAATACGACACCTTCGACCTGTGCAATAGTTTTTAATGCGGGACTTAGCTTTATTTTTTCCATTTTCCATATGGTCTTAGACGAATTTGAGAGCATTTTTGAGAGGGGTTCCATCAAGAGGTAAGTGATCCCTATCGATTTTTTAGCTAAATACACGAATCATAAGTAGAGTTAACATGAAAAATGGTGGTATTTATGGGATTTTTGAGGAAAACCTAGGGTTTTAATAAAATTGGGATTTGACCACGAAAATGGTTATGAAATCTGATAAAAATCATATATTTGAGTTCATGAGGTTATGGGTAACAATTTTCTCCGAATATTTTCGGAATACGGGCACATGAGCTTGGGTTGAATTTTAGGAATTTTCAATTTGGGTTGGGAAATCACTTTAATAGTTAGGATATGAACACTTAAACATCCATTGACTATTTTAAATAACATTGACTAGTTTGGGGTTCGTTTGGCACCGAGCTAAGGGTTTAAAGCACCATTGTGGACCGGAAAGTAAGCTTTGAGGCGAAGTAAGTCTTCTGTCTATCTCTGTGAGGGGGAAACTACCCCTATGTGATATATTTAATATGTGTAACTTGATGCGGGGGCTACGTACGTACGAGGTAATGAGGATCCATACGTAGCTAGATTCATGTTTTTGTCCGGGTAGACTTAGGTTCACACCATGCGATACTTGCACTATAGAGATTATCTTTGCTCGTTTAATTCTTTTATTTCGCATTATGACTTGAGACTAGACATGCGTAGAGTGATAGACTCGTTATTGTAGAGACTTCATGAGTTTCATGATTAGTCACGAAACAATTGTACACCCCTTATGAAATTGTGTCCGCGATATATATATATTGAGAAAATATATATATATATATATATATATATATATATATATATATATATATATATATATATATATGTATGTTTCATTGAAAGATTTTTCGTTAAAGAAATTATAACTCACATGTTTATTTGTGAGTGGGGTCAAAGACCCGTTAAAGCTTCTTATTCTAATGGGATCGGGTCGTTCGCCTCGGCAGGATTTATGTACCACACTCTCATGGGAGCGGGTCGCTCGCCTCGGCAGGTTAATAGATACATCTATGGTTCGTACCGTTCGACCCCCGGCAGTGCACAGTTTAATATTTATGTTGGATCGGGTCGTATACCTCGATATTTCTATAAAATATCCTCATGAAATCGTGCGTAACATTTGGCAAGAAGCTAGTGTATCTGTGAGTTCTTTCTGATTTGAAGTACAACGACCCATTTTGGTAGGTCCACTATATATTTACTTATATGCTCTGGTTGAGGAGGAAATTTGCTAATCGAGAGCTTGAGCCTATTGTAAAGAGGAGAACTGTACCATGTATTTATACACATTTATTTTATTTATTTACTCTGCCTCATATTTGTTCATCTCTTTACTGTACCTGATATTATTGGACCACTAGTGAGTGTCGATGTCGACCCTTCGTCACTACTCCTCCGGGGTTAGGCTAGATACTTACTGGGTACATGTGGACTTACGTACTCATACTACACTTGCTGCACATTTTTGTGCAGGTACTTTTATGTCTAGTGGTTCTTTGGGTGCGGTACGATCCGTAGCGAGCAGAGTCTCCTTCAAAGTTATTTATATTCCCCTGTCCAATTTGTATTCCGGACAGCTGCTGTATTTTATTTTACTTCCTAGTAAATACTTATGCACTTGTGATACCAGATTTTGTGGATGATTATGGGTTGTTCTGTATTGTTGTTGTGAAGATATTATCATTTACTCTGTAAAATTTTATCTCTTACCATTTAATTGAAGAAAATTTATGATTTTAAAAAAAATACTAAATATGAGTAATTAAGTCAAACTTTTAGTGTTGGCTTGCCTAACAGTGGTGTTAGGCACAATCACGACCTTTAATAGATTTTGGGTCGTAACAGTACTGACCAAAAATAATATTATTGTGGGCAATGGATATTGTAATCATGGTTTGTTTGAGCATAATATTTTTGATACTAGCAATGAAAATACATCTTCTTCTGCTTATATGGTTGAGTCTATTTTTTTTATGGCATGCTAGACTAGGATATGTTAATGTCACATATATAAAGAAAATGTAGTCGCTAGGATTAATATCTGATCTAGACTCAAATAATATTGACAAGTATGAAATATGTGCTGAAGTTAAAAGTACTAGAAAGACTTATTTTTTCTGTAAATAGAGAAACAGAATTGTTATCATTCACAGTGATTTAGGCTATTTAAAGCAGACTATGACTAGAGGTGGTAAAAGATACTATGTGACTTTTATTGATGATTTTTCTAGATATACTAAGTTTTATTTGCTTAGAAATAAAGATAATGCTTTTAATACTTTTATTTCTTATAAAACTCAGGTTGAAAATCAACTTAAGAGAATTAGATCTGATAGAGGTCGAGAATATCTATCTTTGAATGAATTTTTTGAAAAGAATGGAATAATTCAAGAAGTGACTCCGCCTTATTCACCTGAGTCAAATGGAGTATCTGAAAGGAAAAATAGAACATTGAAAGAGATAATGAACTCTATGTTAGTTAGTTCTAATGCTCCTGATAATTTGTAGGGTGAAGCTATATTATCTGCTTGTCACTTACAAAATAGAATACCACATAGAAGATCTAGCAAATCTCCGTATGAATTGTGGAAGGGTTATAAACCTAACATGAAATATTTAAAAGTGTGGGGGCGTCTTGCTAAAGTTCTTTTGCCTAAACCTAAAAAGAGAAAAATAGGTTCTAAAACTGTTGATTGCATGCTTATTGGATATGCTGAACATAGTGTTGCATATAGATTTCTTGTTTTAAAACGTGATGTGCTTAATTGCAATACTATAATTGAGACAAAGAATGTTGAGTTCTTTGAATATATTTATCTACTGTCTAACAAAATTTCTCATACACGTATTGAAACAAATAATGAAATTACCTCTAACGAGGAATTGAGAAAGGGCAAAAGGCTTAGAAAAGAATATTTTTCTTATGGGAATGATTTTCAATCTTGTTGATAATGAACCATCAAATTATTTTGAAGCTATATCTTCTTCAGAAGCTAATTATTGGAAAGAGACAATAAAAGTTGAAATCGACTTTATTTTGAAAAATAAAACATGGATTTTAACAGATTTAGCTCCTGGTGCAAATCATATTGGTTGTAAATGAATTTTCAAAAAGAAATATATTGCTGATGGATCTTTAGATAAATATAAAGCTCGGTTAGTAGAAAAAGAATTTTCTCAAAAATAAAATATAGATTATTTTGATACATTTGCACCAATGACTAGAATTTCTTCTATTCGAGTTTTAATTGCCTTAGCTTCAATTCATAAGCTTTTTATCCACCAAATGGATGTCAAAACTGCTTTTCTAAATGGATATTTAGAAGAAGAAATTTATATAGTTCAACCTGAAGGCTGTGTCATTCCTGGACAAGATAATAAAGTTTGTAAATTAATAAAATCTCTTTATGGCCTTAAATAAGCTCCTAAGCAGTGGTATGAGAAATTTAAACAAGTCTTACTGAGAGACAGTTTTTCTTCAGTGGGGGCGGATAAATGTGTTTATACTAAAGTGGTAGACAATGATTATGTGATAATATATATGTATGTTGATGACATGCTTATATTTGGTACAAGTTTAAATATTGTTCATAGTACTAAATTATTTATATCTGCTAATTTTGATATGAAAGATCTGGGTGAAGTATATATGATATTGGGAGTTAAAGTTATAAGGAGTGAATATGGCATAATGTTGTCACAAGAACATTATGTTGAGAGACTTCTTAAGAAGTTTGAATATTTTAATGTCACAACAGTAAGCACTCCTTTTGATGCTAACTCTCAGTTGAAAAAGAATAATTGTGACCTAGTTGCTCTGTCTAAATATGCTCAGATTATTGGAAGTCTGATGCATTTAATACATTTTACAAGGCCTGATATAGCCTATGCTGTGTGTAGACTGATGAAATATTTGAGAGGAACCATGAATTATGGTATCCTATATAATGGATTTCCTTCTATTTTAGAAGGGTACAGAGATGCAAACTGGATCTATGATTCAGATAAGACAAAATCCATTAGTGGTTATGTATTCACCCTTGGTGGTGGTGCAATATTGTGAAAATCAGTTAAACAGATGATCATTGCTAGATCGACTATGAAATCAGAGTTTATGGCTCTAGAGTTAGCTAGTTCTGTGGCTGAGTGGCTAAGAAACTTCTTAGCTAATATTCCTTTAATAAAGGACGTATTGCCTCATGTGTCTATGCATTGTGATTGTCAAGCGGAAATAGTTATTGCAAAGAATAAATCTTAAAATTGTAAAAGTAGACACATGAAATTGAGACATGATGTCATAAAGCAGTTGCTAAGAGATGGAATAATTTTCATTGATTATGTGAAGTTAGAAGTTAATTTGGCCGATCCTCGGACTAAACCTGTGGGAAGAAAGTTAATTCTTCAAACTTCAGAAGAGATGGGGTTAAGGCCGATATGTTGTCAATAGAGATGGTAACCCAACCTATGTGATTGGAGATCCCATGAAGTAGGTTCATATGGGTAATAACAAATCAATATTGACACTGAAGCACTAAAAGAGAGTGCTTGACTGCTACTAATTGAGAGGCTGAGTTATAACTCTTAATGAATTCATATTCCTTATGGATGGTGTATTTAAAAGTAATATACACTTGATGAATTCACCTATATGAGAGTGGAGTGGATCTCTCCTATGAGATTTTTGCCTAGTCTCTAGAGCTCTCATGAATAATCGCTCCTATGGAAATTTGCGACCAAAACAGTCGCAAAGATAAAAAAAGTAGGTGACCGACTAAATTTGACCTTTGCACCGAAATGGTCGGTAATTTTGCGACCGATTCTGTCGAACATTTAAAATAAATTATTGATAATTTTTTGACTTTTCCAACCATTTTGGTCAGTAATTTTAATAATTAATTTAAATTAAATTCATAATTTCTGATCAAATCGGTCAAAAAAATTAAAATTAAATTTAAAAATAATTAATTTTTCCGACCACTTCAGTCGTAAATCTGGGAATTCCCAGTTAGATTTTCCGACCAAAGTAGTTAGAAATCAGTCGGAAAATCTGAATTTTTTTAGCAGAATTCTGTTGCATTTTAAGCTACACCAACTGCAATTCAAAATCAATCATTCAACCAACCTAATCATTCAAATATTAAACCAATCATTCAACCAACTAACAAAACATCAAATATTAAATTACCAAACTATACAACACTTTTAAACAAGTGTAAACACATTAGGGGTCGTTTGGTTGCCGGTTAGAGTTATGCAGGTATTAATTATACATATATTAGTTATGCAGGTATTAGTTATGCATGTATTAGTTATGCAGGAATAAGTAATGCAGGGATTAGTTATGCATGTATTAGTTATGCATGGATAAGTTATGCAAGGTTGAGTTATGTTGGTATTAGTTATGCATGGATTAGTTATGCGGTAGTTATATAAGGATTAGTAATATAAATGTAATGTGAGTGTTATTTATTATTAGCTTACTTTATTTTATTAAAATTGTTAGTATAGTTTAAATATATATTTTTAAACAAAAAAATACAAGTTTGAATAAAGGGTATTCTTGTCATTTTGTGTTTTAATACATGTATAATTTATTTCACCTTCTACCCTGCAAAAATAATACATAGATTTCCTCATAACTTATACATATATTAGTTATGCGGAAAAGAAAAATATGAACCAAACATTGTATTAGCAATGCTACATTTTATGTGAAAAAGAGGAAAAAATAACCAAACATTGTATAACTTATGCTAGCTTCTATGTGGAGATTATTTTTTCCCCTTCTTCTAACCAAACAATGTATAAAGTTATCCTAGTTTTAATACATGGATAACTCCTCTCTAACCGGCTATCAAACGACCCCTTAAAATATAAAAACTTCAACCAAATGATATTCAAGTTTAAAACACATAATCCAAGTGTAAAACCAACCAAGCCGAAACTAATAAAGTCTAAACTCATATTACATTCAAAATTAGTACTATCGATCATCATCGGTTTCAGTCTCCTCATTGTTAGATTCTTCCATTGTACATTGTTTTTCATGATTTGCCATGAATATCTGCATCATACTTATTGTTTCTTGAGCATTATTTCATTGTTGAGATAATTCATCGATTTGCGTTCGTATTTTCTCAATTTCTTCGGGTGAAGCAGAAATACCACTAAATAATGCGGCTGGACGACGGCTGCGCTTCAAGTCCGTAGACTCTACCTTTATTTATTTTCATGAGAAATAAAAAAAAATATTTAAATAAGCAAGAAAAGAAACATTTAACTTGTGCAAAAAAAATAATTAAAACGAAGTCATATATAAAACAAATTACTAAAATATATTATACCTTTATTTACTCCACCGGCTGCCTGTGTCCATATCGAAGTCATATCTTCGGGCGTCCGCTGAGAATCGGGCTAAGTTTGTTGCCACTCCTCCAAGAATAAAGGTAGTATTGTTAGAATTTTACATATGTCTCTGATGCACGCGGTTCGACCCATGCTTCTCTTGTACCATCCTCCTTATTCTTCTTCTTCTTATGTGTCTCATCAAAGATAGTAGCATGAGACACATCTCCCTTATGTGTATTTTCTTTTCAAAATAAAAAATATGAGTTTATTACTTGAATCTCATATAAGTAAAGCTAAGTAAAATTTTATAAATAACTTACCAATCTCAATCGATGGGCCGCAAAACTGATTGAACCTACGGTGTGCAACGAGCCACCCTTACTGGAGACTCTATTTGCCTTCGCCTTTTCACTCCTCTACTTCCATTCTTCGGTATTCCACTTCGCCAATAGTTGAGACCAGATATCTTCACGCAACCACAAATGCATGCTCCCACCTTTCCGAGCAATAAGTGAATATCTTTAATCCTTTTCTGAGCTCTCTTCTCGAAATTTTCATTCACCAGATTTTCATGTTGGGACTGCCATACACACTTAGTCTGCAATTAAAATAAATATTAGATGAATACAATAAATATTATATAAATTATATTTATTCGTACCTTAAATTAAAACCACATATTCAATCTGATTTGGTATGGAATCTCTCTCCAGGAATTCCACAGCTCACGAAAAAATAGTTTTATAGCTTTCACAACCATATGTGTGGCCTGAAAGGATGGTAAAAACTTGCATTATATGTAAAATAAACATTCGTTAAATATATGTAGATATTTATTCTAATAATTAAAAATTAAAGAATTACTTACCCGTCCTCATGGGGTACGATAATCAATCAACACATATGATCGTACTCTACAGTCTCACCAGTATACTGTCTCCGTGAAGGAGCAACTGAAGCAGCACTAGTAGATGGGGATGCAGCACTAGTAGATGGGGATGCAGCCGCCTGAGATCCTCCAATATCAAGTCTAGAAATACTAGGAGTAGATGATGATGGAGATGATAATCTTTGTATCTTTCTTCGACATCAATTACTTAATGGCAGCATGATACGTGTGCACTATCACGTTAGAACCAACCACATATGGATGGAACTTCTCACAAGCGAACACAATGGCAAGCATTTCTTTCTCTCTAACTGTGTAGTTCACTTGTGCCTCGTTCAATGTCTTGCTAGCATAATAAACTAGGTGAAAAATCTTGTTAACTCTTTTTTCTAGAACGACACCCACTACTACATCGCTAGCGTCACACATAAACTCGAAAGGAAGATCCCATTTTGGAGCCATGATTATTGGTGGAGATGACAACCTTTTCTTCAACTCATTGAAATCTTCTTGGCATGCCCTTGTGAATTCAAACTTTGCATCCTTCTCCAAGAGTTTGCACAATGGTTTTGCAATCTTGGAAAAGTCTTTGATAAACCGCCAATAAAACCCGGCATGCACAAGGAAACTTCGGATTCCCTTCACAGTCGTAGTATATGGTAGCATTTGTATCACCTCAACTTTTTCTTGATCAACTTCGATGCCCTTGCTAGGATTTTATGCCCAATAACTATCCCTTCTTGCCCCATGAAGTGAAAGTTTTCCCAATTCAACACCAAATTGTGTTCTTCACATCGGACCATGACTCTCTCCAAATATTTCAAGCATTCGTCATATGAGTCCCCCACAACCGAAAAGTCATCCATAAAAACCTCCATTATATCCTCGACCATGTCATAAAAGATCGACATCATGCAATGTTGGAACGTGGCTGGGGCATTACACAAACCAAACGGCATCCTCCGGAAAGCAAAGGTCTCATATGGGTAAGTGAATGTTGTCTTTTCTTGATCAACCAGGTCAATAGCAACTTGGTTGTAACCCTAATAACCATCCAAGAAATAATAATAAGCCTTCCCCACCAACCGATCTAGCATTTGATCAATGAAAGGAAGAGGGAAATGATCCTTCCTTGTGGCGGCATTTAACTTTCGATAATCCATGCACACCCGCCACCCATTGACAGTTCTTGTTGTAATCTCTTCATTCTTATCATTTTTTATCATATTCATTCCGCCCTTCTTTGGTACACATTGAACCGGGATAACCCATAGGCTATCAGAGATAGGAAATACAACCCCCATGTCTAGCCATTTGATGATTTCCTTCTTTACCACACCTCTTGCATTGATGGGTTCAAGTTTCGTTAGTGCTCTACCGTAGCGCGGTAGTCTTCTTCAAGATTGACTTTATGTTGGTACACTGATTGACTTATGCATTTTATGTAGGCAAGGGTCCATCCGATGGCCAACTTTCTTTCATGCAACACCTTTAGAAGCTATTTCATCTGCACACTAGAAAGAATAGATGAGGCAATAATGGGTAAGGAATTAGGGATTAGAAACCCGTACCTCAAATGCACCGGGAATTACTTCAACTCAAGCACTGGTGGCTCCTCAATGGAAAGCTTTGCGGGAGGTGTTATGCGATTCTCCAAATCAAGGGAGAGCTTCTTTGGCATGTAAGTATATAATCCATTCCCTTCAATTCCCAAGAGAGTCTTCCTATATTCTTTCCCCTTGGGATCCGCCAAGTTCCGGATGATAGCCTCTAACACATCATGCATATAAATTTTCTCTTCCTCCTCTTCAAGGTCCGACTCAATCATCACATCCACATATGAGCATACATTGGTATCCATGGGTTGCCTCATTGAATTGCAAGTACGGAAAGTCACCTTCTCTTTGTCTATATGGAAGGTCAACTCACCTCCTTCCACATTACATAAGGCCCTTATCATGGCCAAGAATGGTCTCCCAAGGATGATTGGCACTTCAAAATCAACAGCGCAATCAAGAATCGCAAAGTTCGTTGGGAACACAAATTTATCCACCCTCAAAAGAACATTATAAACAATCCCAATAGGCCTCTTGATAGACCTATCCGCCATTTGGAGTTTCATGGATGTAGCTCTCGATTTTTCCAATCCCAAGGTCTTGAAGATGGCAAAAAGCATGAAATTTATGCTCTCCCCCAAGTCGCACAAAGCTTTCTAGAACAGGCGATGCCCAATAATGCAAGGGATGGTGAATGCTCTGGGATTATCCAACTTTTTAGCCATGGTAGTGCTCACAATAGCACTACATTGATGTGTCACCTTGATCGTCTCAAAATCGGCATACTTCTTCTTTGTGATCAAGTCTTTGACAAATTTCTCAACCCCGGACATGTGTTCCAAGGCTTCAATCATTGGGATATTGATGGATAGATTAGAAATTTGGTCCCAAATTTTCTTTGCTTTGTGTTTTTTGACATTTCTTCTTCAATCTTTGAGGGACGGAAGGAGGAGGTGTAGGCAAAGTGCTTTCTTTCTCATGACTATGGGTTTCTTTTGGTGCCTCCACCTCTTTTCCCTTTTCCACTTCTTTCTCTTGTAAAGCTTCTTCAATTTCATCTTCTTGCTCAAGTTCAACTTCTTCATTTACCAACCCTTCTTCCGATTCTTTATCAATCTCTTCAATCACGGGGTTTGTTTGCTTAACCATTGAACCACTTGGTTGCGTAACTCGCCCACTTCTTGTTGTAATAGCCTTGACATGGTAACTACTTTTCGGATTTTGAACGGTATCACTTGGTAAACCCCCTTGTGGTCTTGAGTTCAAAGTGGTATAGATTTGTCTCGTTTGGGTCTCAAGATTTTTAATGGCGGCGGAGTTTGTCATGATAGAATGCCTTTGGTCTTTTAACTCCGCCGAACTTTTTGCTTGATTCCGAAAAACATGTTGCATCAAATCATGAAGACTGGGACCCCCTTGGTACGCTTGCTTTTGGTTTTGGAATGGAGCATTTTGATATGAAGGATTATTTCCTTGTTGAAACGGAGCCCTTTGACCCGAAGGTTGTGAAGGTCCCGTTCCTCTATTTCCTCGTGCATTGTTCCAATTCGATCATCCTTGCCCTTGGTTGTTTTTTCTCCAATTCCCTTGGTTGTCCCGGTAACCACCCCTATTATTTTGGTAGCCCCCTTGATAATAGCTACCTTGATTTTGAAAATTGTTTTCATAATTTTCTTCTTCCTCCGGTACATTGAAACATTGGTCTTGGTAGAATTCCTCTTGACCACCACCTAAAATTCCACCTTGCCCATAAGAATCAATGGCATTCCCTTCCATCTCCCTGTTGGTTCAAATTCTTGTTGATCAAGTTGATGGATGTAAGGATTTGGGCGAAGATTTCCTCGAGGTTTTCCAATTTCTTTACCAAGGCATTTTTTGTTGACGATGACCCAACTTCTTCCGGTGCCCGAGATTGCCATGCTTGTGCTTTCAAAACCTCATCAAGAATCTCCCTGACCTCGTCAAAGGTGAGTCTAGTGATGTCCCCGTTACAATAATGATTGACTGCATTTTGATTCGCACAACTCAACCCTTGATAGAAAGATTTCACCACCATCATATCGGGAAACCCATGAGAAGGACATTCTTTCAAGATTTTCTTAAAACGTTTTCAAATATCTGCTAATTATTTATCGGCCTCTTTCTTGAACATGTACACGTTGTTTCTTAGTTGTGCTTGTTTACCCAATCGTAAATATTTCTCCAAGAAAGCTTCCACTAGATGCTCCCATGTGCGAATGGAGTTTTTTCACAAACTGTTCAACCACGTTCTAGCCTTGCTCCCAAGAGAGAATGGGAAAACCCACAACCTAAGTGCATCATCTGTAACATTGGCTGACTTGTTCAAAGCACAAGCTTGAAGAAAGTTCCGCAAGTGCTCATTTGCATCATCATTTCTATTTCCTGGAAAAGCTCATTCGTCTGAAATTCATGTAGTAATATGGTGGGGATACTGAAATTTGCCAACCCCCGAATGGGTGGAAGGACAATTGCACTTGCAAACCCCTCCATAACATTTGGTCCCGGTGAAACAAAAGGATTTTGGTTAGCCATAGTTCTCCTGTCACAAGAAACTAGAGCCAAATGTGAAGTGAGATGAAAATAAACTAAAGACTAGATTAACAAGTTCTAACTAAAAATTTGAAAAACGTAGTTCCTCGGCAGCGACGCCAAATTTGATACGTCAAATGTGCACACAACAATTGCGTGACTATGGTCGTTGCAAATATAATTACCCAATAGAGTCGGAGTCGAATCCACAAGGAACTAGCTCACTCAAATCAGTAGTTCAAGGCATGATATTCAGATGTGTTTAGTCTAATTTCCAAGTAAGAGGTGTTGGTTTTTGTAGTATCTATTGTATGAGGTTATTTAGAGTAGAGATTATGCTAATTTGATGTGAACAATAAAGGTAAAACTAGGGGTGTAACTCAATCGCGATATCTTTAGCTACAAAGTGACTTCTTTTTCATTCAAGTGTATCAACAAACTAAATGAACCAAGTGAAAAATATGACTTGAGCTTTTTCAACCCAAAAGACAACTATTCTTTCAATCCTTTTCAAGCAATGGAAGAATGCATAAAGACCCACTTATGGTTCCAAGTAAAATACTTCTCTTTCAAGCAAGCACTCATTAAATATATGCATTAATTATCATTAAAATCAACACAAGTCCTTGTTGTTTCTTAGTTGTGCTTGTTTACCCAATGGTAAGTATTTCTCCAAGAAAGCTTCCACTAGATGATCCCATGTGCGAATAGAGTTTTTTCGCAAATTGTTCAACCACGCTCTATCCTTGCTCCCAAGAGAATGGGAAAACCCCAACCTAAGTGCATCATCTGTTACATTGGCCGACTTGTTCAAAGCACAAGCTTGAAGAAAGTTCTGCAAGTGCTCTTTTTTATTATCATTTCTGTTTACTTAGAAAAGCCCATTCGTCTGAAATTCATATGGTAATGTGGTGTGGATGCTGAAATTTGCCGACCCCCGAATGGGAGGAAGGACAATTGCACTCGCAAACCCCTCCATAGTATTTGGTCCCGGTGGAACAAAAGGATTCTGGTTAGCCATAGTTCTCCTGTCATAAGAAACTAGAGCCAAATGTGAAGTGAGAGGAAAATAAACTAAAGACTAGAATAACAAGTTCTAAGTAATAATTTGAAAATCGTAGTTCCCGGCAGCGGCGCCAAAATTGGATACGTCAAAAGTGCACACAATAATTGCATGACTACGATCGTTGCAAATATAATTACCCAATAGAGTCGGGGTCGAATCCATAAGGAACTAGCTCGCTCAAATCATTAGTTCAAGACATGATATTCATATGTGTTTAGTCTAATTTCCAAGTAAAAGGTGTTAATTTTTGTAGTATATATTGTACGAGGATATTGTAGAGATTATGCTAATTTGAAGTGAACAATAAAAGGTAATACTAGGGGTGGAACTCAATCGCGATATATTTAGCTACAAAGTGACTTCTTTTTCATTTAAGTGTATCAACAAACTAAATGAACCAAGTGAAAAATATAACTTGAGCTTTTTCAACCCAAAAGACAACTATTCTTTCACTCCTTTTCAAGCAATGGAAGAATGCATAAAGACCCACTTATGGTTCCAAGTAAAATACTTCTCTTTCAAGCAAGAACGCATTAAATAGATGCATTAATTATCATTAAAACCAACACATGTCCTTGTTCAATGCCTAACCCTATTCAAATCTTCATTTTTATACAAGACTCAAAAACTAGGGCTTATCCCATTTATTTGCAACCAAGTGGGTATTGCAATACAAAGCATAGACATTGAAATAAAGATGCATGATATACTTTCCATGAAGAATAATCAACTTTTATAGATTCAAAATATCACTACAAGTTACACCCCTAGTTATGAGTTATATACTCATACTAGGGGTAGAAATCTAAAAGGAAAGGAAATCCACCATTAATGGTGACATTCAATTCACCAAAAGTAAATGCTATACCTTTAACTGCTATCAATGTCTCCCAAATCAAGATCAATAAATTCTAGGATAGAATATAGATGATAAAAAACCCTAGGCTAAACTATTTATACCAAGTCCAAAAGTCAATGTATAACTAGAAAAAATGGCAGTCGCAGGCAACTCAGCAGACCGCCTAATATTGGGCGGAATTGCCGAGTGCTCTCCACTTCTTGACTTCGGTTGACTGCTAACTGAATTGGGCAGTCCGCCAAAAACTCGGCGAGATCGTCGAGTGACCTTCACTTCTCCTTTTTCCCTGGATGCTTCGGCGGAACCGCCGATGAAAGGGCATTCGCCTAGTTGGCTTTCATGGCTTTGGTGTAATTGATTATTGGAAGGTACCGCCTAATGTTGGGCGGTCCAGCCTTTCCATCTCTCCTCATGCTTTCCTCAACTTGGCGGAACCGCCTAATATTGGGCGGTCCGTCCTTTTTACTGCTTTGATTTCTCTTCACTTTTTTCTTAGAGTCCGGGATTCCGTAATTTGCATTTTGTTCACTCTTTTTCTCCCGCTCTTGACTCTTGAACACTTCAAACATCAAAACCTGAAAGTGAGAGAATCCTTCATAAGATTTGGTCTAAAAACACGACAAACATATCATAAAGGCACCTCAAGAAACATAGATGAGCGCATATAAAAGCCACTCATCAGCAACTCAATTGTTTTTCTTACTTTTATTTGTTCTTATTTTTATCTTTATGATCGTAAACTATTTTGTGTGAGTCTTTGGCTTGCAGGATTCAAGTAGTGTCAAGTTGAAGTGTGGGGTTCCTATACTGGGTAAAATTGATCCATGCCAAATCATCTTGGATTGTCCAATTACAAGGAGACACGTGGAAATTGATAGCATACCATGAGAAGGCAGAAATTAAGAATAACACAAAGGGGGACAAGTACAAAGGGTATACCTACGAGGAGATCAAGGGTATGGCATGAAGGGTTTTATCCAAGGGTGTCCTTATGAGGAGCACCACGAGGAAGAATTTATCCTATGGCCAACCGTCACAACCATTAATGGAGATCATTAAAGGGGCATAATTGTCACGTCCCAAAATCGAGGAGCGCGACCGACGTTCAACCATGTGAATCCGGTCGAGCAAGCTTATTAGATGTCCTTCTACCCAAACTCATTCAATTGTGAGAATATATATGTTTTCGTTAACTAACAAATAATGTGATCATGTCTATAATACCAATTTCTTACCATCAGTTACTTTATTTTAAAGTCCCAATTCCAAACATATCTTTTTAATCTGAAATGGAAATAGTAATTCAAGCACAACACACGCGTTTGACTTCTCCAGCACAATTATACAACCCACACTATGTCTACGGAACCTCTATAAGTAAAGAAGAGTACAATAATAATGCCGGCAACAAGGCTCCGGTTATACCTCAAACTGAATACACAAAGTACAAAAGATTCATGACCCCGAAATGAAGTGGGGGTCACCAAGTCAGCTGGGAAGAAGGTGCACTGCTATCACTGGTCAATATCTCCTGCTATGGAACCACCTGTATTCATTGAAAGATGCAGTGCCCCCAGCAAAAGGGACGTTAGTACTGTCGAATAGCACTAGTATGTACAACTAAATACCAATTTGAGAATTCAGAAATACAAGATGAATATGTGGAACCAATGCGGCAATAGTATAATATAGATAACCGTTTAAACCAGAGCAAGCTTATTAAGAGCTATCAATAACATTTATAGAATTTAAGATGAGATCCTCTGTAACCATCTTCATATAAAACGGCCCCGCCGCCTCACCCGATATATGAAGGTAGAGGTGTAAGTACAATACCACAACTCTACTCAAGAGGCCTTTCCGCCTCACCCCAATGTATGCAGGTGGATGTATAATCACAGTACCAAGAACCAGCACAAATAGGCTATGCCGCCTCACCCCAATGTATGTGGGTGGAAATGCATCAACGATACCAATACCAACACAAAGCGGCTATGCCGCCTCACCCCAATATATGCGGGTGAAAATGCATCAATGATACCAATACCAACACAAAGCGGCTATGCCACCTCACCCCAATATATGCGGGTGGTGGTGCCACAACAATACTGAACTATACACAAAGCGGTCATACCGCCTCACCCCAATGTATGTGGGTGGAGGTGCAGTCCCACAATACCATAATCCCTACACAAAGTGGTCATACCGCCTCACCCCAATATATGCGGGTGAAGGTGTATCAAAATCCCAATCTCTATACAACTTGCATAATAACTTTTACATAAATCACGACTTGAAATTATAACATGTGGATACACAATCCATAGTTAGAAACACATCCTCAATTTATAATACAATATGATAAGATTTTTTGGAACACAAATTGAACATATATCTTTATCACAAAACTTATCGGAATACTTGGTTTGTAATCAACATCTTGGAACTTACAAGAATAATGGGAATTCCAATTCTTAAAGAAGAGTTTAGCCAACATACCTCAGTTAAGCTTCCTTACACTCTAAATATTCCAAAATTCTTAGCAACTTCAATCTATTGTAGAAATATAATAAATTGAATCAAAATTAGGAAGATGATTATGGTTCTAGCTCATTTGAGCATTTTATCAAGCACTAGATGTGCATTAAGGTTTCAAAGTCCTTTTGTGGAGAATTTCATCATCCCACAATCCAATCTTTACCATACTTAATTCAACAATCATCCTACACCCCTTGATATCACATGTATGTAAAATAAACAACTCTCATGCCCAAAAATTATCTTGCTAATTACCTATTTTCAGATAATTTCGAAATTAGGGTTTAGGGTGTAGAATCTTACCTCTAGGATGAAGACCTAGTGAGCTTCGCTTCTTAATCTTCCAAATCTTGAGCAAGAATTGAAGAACAATTATTAAAGAACACCTTCTCACTCTAGGGCACTCTCTATCACTCTAAAATATCAGATTATAGCTCAAAAATGACCCAAAACGTGTATTTAACGAAATAGGATCGGGTCTTAAAAACCCAAAAATGAAGCTCCAGAACAAGATATGCGATCGCATAACCGATATGCGGACCGCATATCGGTCGCATAATTTGTTACAAAATAGCCAAAAGAACTGTCTGTGTATGCGGTTACTATGCGGTCCGCGTAACTGTTATGCGGTCCGCGTAACTGTTATGCGGTCGCATAATGCACCGCATAACAGTTATGTGGTCGCATAGTCGACTGCATAGCTGCTTCCAAAATGGCCCTCTCCTGCTCATTTCTGCGGCCATTATACGGCCCGCAGAGTGATTATGCGGTCGCATAATGGACTGCATAAACGTACTTTTCCGGCAAAATTTTTTCTTTACTTTTCTTGTGCATCCTCAAACACGTAAACCTAGTTCGGCACCATGAAACATTATTTTCTTTGCAAATTTTACCAGACCTTACACTTAAGTACTTTGAAATTTTTTCGGGGTGTTACAATAATAATGTCGTGAATAGCATCCAATTCATAAAGCCTAAATCCTTTTATCATCTTTGTAACCCCCGTATTTATTGTAACTTTATATTGCATATTAATCATTAGAAGTATATTCAGTAACTAGTAAAATTATTGGTCTCAATAACTTGTATAAATACCCCTCTCTGATCAAAGGAAGGGGAGGATTGGAAATAAGAACAACACACTCTTACATTACCTCTTTTGCATTACAGTCTCGTGGGTTTTTTGTTTATTTTTCGTAGTTCCTCTTTTACAAACTAACACTGTGAAATACATCAACTAGCCCGAATCTAGTAAATTTAAGTTTATTTCTTGCTTCCCATTTACAAATATTGATTTTATGTGTTAAGGACTTATTTTTAGCTCATACAGTTCGGGCCCACCGTGGGGCTGTCAAGCAATATTTTTAGAAATTTGCACAAATAAGGCTTAACTCTTTTTTTTTCTTCGTAAACTTTGTTGCCTTAATTATTCTTTGGAATATACTCATATGATGGCAGGATCTGGTGATGAGCATGATCCCTTGAATCCCAATGGAGAGGAGATACACGCTGAAGAACATGAGCATGTACTTAACCAAGGAGTTCAAGTTAACCATGACGCCTTAAATGGAACAACAAATCACACTAGGCATACTGAACCACCTCCTCTTAATCTCCCAACTAGAGGCATGGTATCATCTGGAGAAGGATCGTGAGGTACGTCCATTCAAGATACCCTACTGAGGTTTATATCCAATCAGGACGTCCTTACCCAAAGGTTGACAGCCAACATAGAAGAAATTAGAACACCAAACACCCCAAATTCCTTAACGGTGTTACCACAAAATGCGACTATAGCTGGAAATGTACCACAAGTTACACCTCAAATCACTGGGGAGCAAATTGGGGACAGCTCCGAGGTCAATCCACGGGGATCCCATGTGGCCAAATGACGGTGATTTACGCACTGGATGCAAAAATAGAAGCGCTGACCAAGCTGTTCAAAGACCAAGGCAACAAGATCAGCTAGATCCCTGGGGGCCTCCGGTCCTTCAAGGCATTGACAAAGAAACGTTTCCCCTGAGACTATGGAAACTAACAACGGCACCATCGCATATCTCCAGGAGGTTTAAGACTCCAAACATCCCTAAATATGAAGGAACCTTGGACCCCAGGGACCACGTTCTAGCTTATTACACAGGGATCAAGGAAAAAATGACCTAACGATGGAAACAAAATAGAATCGATGTTAATTATAAAATTTGGCGAAACCTTAAGTGGTGGTGCACTAAAATGGTATTCTTTGTTGCCAGTTTAATCTATTGAATCTTTTGTAGATATGGATGATCTGTTCACCAAGGCCCACAAATGAGCTCAAAAGGTGGAGACAAGAGAAGAAGATATCTTTGAGGTGAAACAGTAGCCTGAGGAATCTCTGTGCCTACATAGACAGGTTCCAAAGACAATGAATGAGGCTACCCAAGGTTGATGATAAATGGGCAGTCGTTGCTTTTGTAGGCAGCCTAGAAGTGCATGGATCTGATGTCACCAGGAAGCTGTATGAAATTCTTAGGGAGTACTCTCCAAAATATTGGCAGGATGTTTACAACCGCTACAATACCAAGGAAAGAATGGAAAGTGACAGGTTAATAAAGGAAGCCCTTCGAGGTAAGGCCCCGGACTCAACCTCCAGGTGATCAGGGCATGATCGTAGTCAGGGCAACAAGTATGAGCCCTACAAAGAACCAACCATGAGAGAAGAAAGATGTAGGATCAAGTCAACCCTTGATTCGAAGGTTCCATCACCTCTAAAAAAGGGAGGAACTTTATCGCCCTCTAATGAGAAGGAATCCTAAGTTAACATCTTACAATGTGAGTATGTAGGAGATCATTACAGCAGTCGCAGACCTTGGGAAGCAGGACAAATGGCGGAACCCCATGAAGGCAGCTTCGAACAAGCGCAACACAGACTCGTGGTGGGAATTCCATAGAGACCACGGTCACCTGATCGAGGAGTGTAGAGCACTTAGGTACGAGGTTGCCTATTTTTTTAAGTAAGGTTTGCTAGAGAATTTGTTGACAGGTAGGAACAAGCAGGACCAATGACATGACCAAAGGCGCGAAGGTCCACCCTGTGCCCGTTCTCCCAAAGAGATAGTTAATGTAATCACCGGAGGGTCAAAGATTGGTGGGATCTCCTCTTTAACCCCCGTATGTTTGATAGGGTCCCCAAGATAGGATAAAAACATAGTCGTAGCTTTATGGCGAGGAATGTGATCACCTTCGATGAGACCCAGGTTCTAAGACTACGATTCCCTCACGAGGATGTTTTAGTCACCTCTCTTCAAATGTCTAACTATCTTGTTAGGAGAGTTTTGGTAGTTGCAGGGAGCTCATATAACCTTATGCAGATGCGCGTGGTAGAAGAAATGAACTTATTGAAACAAATGGTCCCAACTAATAAGGTGTTGGCAGGGTTCAATAACTCATGTGAAAAGACTGTAGGGAAGCTCACCGTAATGACCTTCGCCGAAGGTGTATCAAATGAGACTCTGTTCAATGTGATTGGCAGCCCCTTGGCATACAACATTATTCTAGGAAGGCTCTGGATACATGAAATGAGAGCGGTACCGTCAAGCTATCACTAAGAAGTCAAGTTTCCTATTGAACATAGGGTGCGGAGCATCAAGGGTGAACAAAGGATAGCTCAAGAATGCTTCAACGTAGCCCTTAGAAAATCACAACCAAGGTAATAGCAATTACAGGGACCGGAGGGTTAAGACCCTTCGAGGACTGAAGGTACATAGGCGAAAAATAACAAGATGCCAGACTTTGTTTCTAAGCTTTAAGAGACGGAGTCAACAACCCCAACTATTGATGAATTGAGCCCAAGTATCCTCTTCGATGTCCAACCATAAAGGAAAGTATACTTAGGGCCCAGCTAAACAAAGAACTCGAAGAAATGTTACTTAGCCTACTCCAAGATCAATGTTCTTCTTTTGCTTGGTCACACAGAGACATGGTGGGATTTCCCCAGAAGTCATAACGCTCAAGCTTAACGTGGATCCCCATCATCTCCCAGTGAAGCAGAAGAAAAGGAAAATGGAAGATATCAAGAGGCAAGCTGCTAAGGAAGAAGTGAAAAGATTTCTCAAAATTAGGTCAGTAAGGGAAGTTCAGTACCCAGAATGGTTGGCTAACGTGATCGTGGTTCCCAAAAAGAACAACAAATGGAGAGTGTGCATTGATTTCATAAATCTCAACAAGGTGTGTCCCAAGGACTCGTACACCCTTCCTCATATTGATCAACTCATAGATGCTAAAGTGGGGAATGAGGTCCTGACTTTCTTGGATACTTACTCAGGATATAACCAAATAATGATGGGGCCAAAAGACCAATAGAAGACCTCGTTCATTATTGACCAAGATACTTTCTGTTACAAAGTTATGCCTTTTCGTTTGAAGAATGCAGGTGCGACATATCAAAGGCTAGTGAGCCAAATGTTCATAGATCAAATTGGATCCACCATGGAGGTGTATATAGACGACTAGTAGATAAATTCAAAACATGCCAAGTATCATCCCACGCACCTCCAAGAAGCTTCCAAAATCTTGGATCAATACAATATGAAGCTCAATCCTGAGAAGTGCGCTTTTGGCGTATCATCTGGGAAATTCTTGGGGTTCATAGTCTCTCAAAGAGGGATAAAGGTCAATCCAACTCATATTAAAACAATTGAAAGCATCCATGAATTCCTTGGAAGCAAGAAAGATGTCATGAAGCTGACAGGTCGTGTTGTTGCACTAGGAAGATTCATCTCAAGGTCATCAGAAAGGTACAAACAATTCTTCTCTGTGCTCAAGAAGAACAAGAAATTTGAATGGACCTTGGCATGCCAACAAGCTTTGAAAGACCTGAAGCAGTACTTATCCAACCCACTGTTGCGGTCAACACCAAAGGATGGAGAAACATGATCTTGTACCTATCAGTGTCAAATGCTGCAGTAAGTGCGGTTTGGATCGTGAGGAGGACAGTAGCAATATTATTCAGCCCATTATGCAAGCAAAGCATTCCTTGATGTTGAAACTAGGTACTCTCATTTAGAAAAGTTAGCCTTGGTTTTAATTACCATTGCGCGCAAACTTCGTCCTTACTTTCAAAGCCATCCTATATCAATTGTAACAACTTTCCTCTTGAAAGCTGTTTTGCATAAGCCTGAATTTTCAGGAAGATTGGCCAAGTTGGTCGTGGGGTTGAGTGAGTTTGATATCTTCTACCTGCCAAGAACTGCGATCAAATCCCAAGCCTTAACTGATTTCTTGGTAGATTTAAGTATCATGGTGTTTTCCCCACAATGAAAAAGAGTTGAATGCAGCTCCTAAAACTATTTCTGGGGTTTGGGTGATGTATACTGATGGATCTTCTAATGCCAATTGAGCAGGTCTTGGAATAGTGCCGATGACACCTTCAGGAGAAATCTTGATGCAAGCAATCAAGTTCCCTTTCGTGACCAACAACGAGGCGGAGTACAAGGCCATCATCACAGGGCTTGAATTGGTCATAGGTCTTGGAGCCAAGGTTATCTTTAAGAGTGAATCACAGTTAATCGTCAAGTAGATTAACAAGCAGTATAATACCGAGGATGAAATAATGAAAGCCTACCTGTACAGGGTAATAGATCCCCGTTCTCATTTTGATAAATGGGAAGCTAGGCAGATACCAAGGGAGGAAAATATTGAGGCTGATGCACTAGCCAACCTCGGGGAAAACTCAAGCATTGACTCAGCTGGAGGGACCTTGGTGATCCACCTCCTCTACTTAGCAATAAATCAAGGGAGTTTTGAAATCAACATCACGAGGCTTACGTGGGATTAGTGAAATGAGCTTGCAAATTACCTTCATGATGGAACACTGCCAAAATATAGAAAGGAGACACGTAAGGTAAGACTTCGTGGAGCTCGTTATTGTTTGCTTAATGATGAGTTGTACCGCAAGTTATATAGTGGACCCTTGGCGAAATGCTTGGGCCCTGGGCAAACTGATTCTGTGATGAGGGAAGTTCACGAAGGGAACTGCAGTAACCACTAACCTTTGTCAGTGAAAATACTACGTGCATGGTACTATTGGCCCCAAATGAAGAAGGATGCGAAAGCATTTGTTCAAAGGTGTGATAAATGTCAAAGGTATGTGTACACAATAAATTTGCATCAAGAAAATAATCGAAACCAAAAAATATTGCAACAATCGTAGTATTTTATTTCAAACAATATGAGTGTTACAATCTCTATGAATCCTCTGATTCTTCTTTCCAATAGTAAATAAAAGAGCCTTCGAGCTTAATATTGAATTTTATTTTATTTTAATCCAAGTGCTTGAGGTTTGATCTTTTAATCCAAGGGCTTGCAACTTGTTCTTGAATCTTCGTCGCGATCTTTTAATCCTTAGAACACCTGAATGCTTGTAGCTTTTAGAGAAATCCATAGCGTTTGATCCACGAGTTCTCTCTCTTGCTTCTTAATATAACTTCTGGTCCCCTTTCTGAGTTATGAAGACCCCTATATATAGTTGTGGGAAAGAAGATTTGTGATGAGAATAAACTCTTTTCGACCAATCAGATTGAAGAGTGACAAAGACACATTTGATTGGCCAGAACATGTCACTTGCATATGTGGCACATTTTCATTGGTCTTTTAACTTGACTCGGCATGCCTTGTCATTTTGACACATGGCATGATCCTATTGGCTATTCTATTTGACTTGGCGTGCCACGTCTTTTGATATGTGAAACCAAATTGGGCCTCTAGGAGGATGATATATTGGGCCTAATGAAGTGGGCTCATCATTTGTAGCCCAACTAAATGGGCTAGCCTAATCAATATTTATTGGACTTAAGTAATTAATCCAATTATATTAACCCATAATATTTATTTGGACTAATATATTTAAAATATAGTCCAAATTATTTTATTGAATTTAAATTCAATAAATTTTGTATGCCTACAAATGCCCCCTATTTCAAGAATTATCGAAGCGTAAACTCTAGGGACTAGACTTGAAGTACTATGATGAGATTAGCACTTTTTTGAGACCTGATCACGTACCACCCTTTTCCAAATTAGCTAGTCCAGCTTTGACTTCAATTGCTTGTTTATATAAAGTCATGCTAACTTGATTTGCATCATTTTATTTTTTTTGCAATATATTTTCGGTAGAATTTCAGTTACTACCACAATATATAGGAAGCATCTTAATCCAAGCCATCTTTAAGATAACTTAAAATTCCATATCACCACTCAGATTATCACTTTCACATGAAAGAAAATAAAAGCACTAAATATTTAACCCACATGCCATAAGAGAGTAACACATGAACTACACGGCAACAGGAATAACATTCAGTATGCCCGAAGATTCATCCAAAAGCGATGCTATGCCGAATAAGTATATCTGATCTGGTATAGAATATACATTCACCTTGGGTCTATTAACTAACCTCCATGCCGTTCCGATCATCCCAAAATAGGCCAATAACCTCCTAAAGATCCATAATGACCCTATCCATGACACTTACGATCAAATGTCGAATCCGGAATAAACTTCCACCGTCCGCAATCAGAGAAATAGAGAACCTCTCAAACATAAACTCTCCAATCAGTGACAGTACCAGAATCTTTATACCTGATTTCAATCTCTACCACTCAAATGACTAACATGTCACACTTATACAATTATCCCGTGGAAGTTTCTCCCAAACCCACCGCACCAGCTAGCAAACTCCTCACATCCATGGCTACCAACCATACTATCATTATGAGGCAAATTAAGAATCCGCAAATCATTACACAATGCCTCTTCCACAGAACAAAGTTATCAGGTGACACTAACATAGCGCAAGTATACTCTGAACATCTGAAATCTTCCCCCCGCTCCTCCGAGCTCGTGACATTCTTATCAAAACTAGACCGCAACCTTGATCCTCAACTTCCAAATTACCATACCGCTCATTATACCTATCATACTGCTACACGGGAATACAAAACTTTTATCACAACTCCTTAACCACCAGTAGAATAAATACTTCATCAACTAGAAACCTTTCACTTAACTCATTTCAGAAGAACAATTGCAACACGCAGCCAAATTCCAATAACCGCAGAAAATGCAAATCTCAAGTTGTATTCTAAACCGCCATAACTCTTCTGGAATCCATTTACACATAAGAACCAATAGAATCAAATACCTACAAATCAATCAAATTACTGTGGATGTCAAGCCCGCATGTACAGCCACGAATCATCTGTATTGCTTTACCATACTAAAGGAACCGATTATTTCCTTAACCATGCTGATCCAAACCACTACAAACTGACTCAACTTCTTCTGATTTATCCTTGACTTGCCTTTGAAATAATACCTCTATTCAAACACATAACGGACCTCAAACAACACTCATCCCGAGTGACCGAAATTATGAGACCACATCGTCGCAATACCCATAAGCCCTTTTATACTCTTCTCATGCACTCAATAGTATTTCCAATTTATACACCCGTTCTGAAAGAACTTCTGCGTATCTGAAGTTATCTCTCCCATTTCTCTAACACTGTACCGCAGACCCAATGATTACATAGGAATTCTCCAAGTACCCTTCACACTCTGCTGCAAAACCCAATCCTCAGCCACATAACGAACCCGAAAATTCTTAGGCACCACACTTAAATTCTTGAGCCCACTAGGACCGTTGTTAAGAGTCGCCCACTCCGACCTGGTCCCAAATATATAGAGAGCAACCAATGCTCCGGTAGCACACGGATACCCCAGAAGAAGCAATCAGATGACTCTCTTTCCTTGCACATTACCTTCACGAAGAAATATAAAATCCCGATCATTTCACAAACTTCCCACATTAATAAGGTGAAATTGTAGCACACAACCATCAAATCCTTGCTCGACTTACCCCTATTATTTTCTTCCTTTAGTCATAACTAATCCACCAACATACTGATAACCCGATACTGCCAAGGCACATAACCACACAACCCAATCATAGATGCTAGGCTCCCCCACTTGGATTTAAGCCACAATCACTATATCAAGAACCCACAATGACTCATACTTCTCAGTTACCAAAATCTTGCACAGTTACTCAGCCAAATTTCTCATAAGTTCTTGTTACTAATCATAACCCATCCCGAATTAATAGTCCTAAATGCATATTTAATTTCATAACAGTCGCGCCATCTTCCCAAGTGATACAAGCTCACATCATAGTACATGCACCCTGTTCGATAGAAAGTAGAACTCTTCATAGGGACTTTGTTAGAAATTATGCCACTCTAAACCTCCTTACAGGAGATAGCCCACCTGTGCAACCCCATATCAACATCTTCCGTGTCACTACCCTGGTTATACCCACCATAAAATTAGTTAATCCTCATGAGCCCACACTCGCCCACCAATTGTACGCGCCTATTCATTTCCTTCAACATCAAATGGAGGTCCAGCGATGCATTCAAAACTCGAAGTCATATTACATCCTAAGCAGACTCTTTCCGTCTTATTCAAACTTCTGAAGCACAGAAGTGTAACGACTCGGCCGGTCATTTTGAGTATTTTAGTCTCGTTCCCCTATTTATTGCCTTCTCTATATTGTATTATGGTTATGTGACTTTCCGGGAGTGTTTGGTTTTGGTTCGGGTGAGTTCCAGAGTGAAATGGGACACAGAGTCCCTAAGTTGGAGGCTTAAGTTAAAAGTATTGACCAAAATTTAACTTTTATATAGATGACTCCGAAATGAAAATTTTACAGTTCCAATAGCTCTATATGGTTATTTTAAACTTAGGAGTGTGTCCGTATGTTGATTTGGAGGTCCGTAGGTCGTTTCAGCTTGAATTGGCTAAAGTTAGAAAGTTGAAGGTTTGGAAGGGTGAGAAGTTTGACCAGGAGTTGATTTTATTAATATCAGGATTGGATTCTAATTTTGAAAGTTGTAATAGGTCCGTCATGTTATTTATAACTTGTGTACAAAATTTGAGGTCAATCAGAGTTGTTTTGGTATGATTCGACGTTAGTTTTGGAAGTCGGATGTTCATAGTTTCAATAGGCTTGAATTGGGTTGCGAGTCATTGATCGATGTTGTTTGATGTGGATTTTGGCCTCGAGTAGGTCCGTTATGTATTTTGGAACTTGTTGATATATTCGGACGGGGTCCCCGGGGGCCCCCAGATGTGATTCGAATTGAATCTGAAACCATTTTGGACTTGGGAGATTGCTGAACCTCTGATGTGTCTGGTGCAATCGCACATGCGCACTTTGCGTCATAGGTGCGGCACCACAGAAGCGGCCCTCGAGCCACAAAAGCAAAAATGGGGCTGCCCAGTTGGGACCGCAGGTGCGGTCAGTGACGCGCAAGAGCGACTATTCTTCCGCAAAAGTGCAAGCACAGATGCAGTTAGTAGTCCGCAGGTGCGATTTTTTAGAGGCTTAAGTGAGGGCCTCACCTGCGATGGAAATTCCTCAAGTGCGGAGCCGCAGATGCGACTAAGGCCTCGCAGATGCAAAATCGCTGGGCAGAAAAGGGCTTAGGTCGAGGGTTTATTTCATTTTCCATCTTTGGACCTAGAGAGCTCGGTTTGTGGCGATTATTTGAGGGATTGTCAAGGAAATCATAGGGGTAAGTGATTCTAACTCGGATTTTGCTATATTACATGAATCCATAGTTATTTTTGTTATTTAATTAGTGATTTGAGTTTGAAAATTTGGGAAAAATTATGAAACTTCTTAGACTAAATTTTGGGGATTCATAAGGCGATTTGAAGTGGGATTTGAGTAATTCTTGTATGGTTGGACTCATTATCGAATGGGTGTTCGGATTTTGTATGTTTGGTCGGGTTACGATACGCGAGTTTGTGGTTGACTTTTGGAGTTGACTTTTTTTTTCTCTTTAAAGATTGCAACTTTATTATTCGGAATAGCTTCTTATAGTTTGTATTTATGGTATGAAGTTATTTTGGCTAGATTCGAGCCGTTTGGAGTTGGATAATCGCGGGGAAGGCTTACTAGTGGATTGAGTTAGTGTGTTTTGAGGAAAGTTTCTTGCCTAACTTTGTGTGGGAGAATTTTTCCTTTGGATTGGTGTTGTTTTGTGTTAATTGTGATACGTTGAAGCCGTGCATGCAAAGTGACGAGTGTGTGCATGGGCTAAATGTGGAAATTAACCGGTTTTAGCTATATAGATTCATTCCTTGCCTTTAATTGAGTTGCCATAATATGTTATATTTATTATCTAGTCTATCTTCATATGCTTTACTTGACATCATTAATAGTTGTCTTATCTCTTAGTTGCTAATTGTCTTTACATGTTTAGTTGTAGTTATCTTTCTCTCCATTTCTTATTCATTGTTTAACTGTTGAGTTCCTTTACTTGAAGTTGTTATTTATTGGAACATTTTTGATGTTGAATTTGGTGTTGAAGTTATAAAGGCCGCGATTCAGATTGAGGCTAGTTGTAAATTATTGAAATACCATTCTTGTTGAGCTATTCACTTTCGGTTGCTATTGTTGAGACTCTTGTGCATATTGTGGTTGAGCCATGGGCTATGTTTTGTGGAAAAACTTGACTTCTTTGGCAAGTTGTGATATTGGGCATTTGAGGTGTGATTTGTGATACGTTGTGATATTGATACGTATGTGGTGGTATAAGTATTGGGGTTGAAACGCATGCGGTGAGATAAGGTGGGCTTGATACGCGTGTTGCTAGTTGGGGAACTACTTAAAGCCATGCGGTGTTATAAGGTGGGCTAAAACGTGGGAAGCTATTTTGGAAAAAATGATTTTAAAAACTAAATGCAAGGCTCCCGCGGTGATATAAGGAAAGATTGTGAATTATTTGTGATATGAGACTACAAGGCGGTATCTCGGTAGTGATTCTTGTTGATACTTTTCTATTACATCACTTGTTGTTTTGGTTGCTTTGTTTCTTTGGCATATTATTCCTTGTTTTCTTCTGTGATGCCTTATTTTCCTTAGTTCAGTGTAGCTATTCTTGGTATATCTCGTCATTGTCTCATTTCCATTATTTATCATTATCACACTATCATATATACCTGTTCAATTTTCTTATTTATTCCAATAGGGCCTTAACCTGACCTCGTCACTACTCTACCGAGGTTAGGCTTGACACTTACTGGGTACCGTTGTGGTGTACTCTTGCTACGCTTTTGTACATCATTTTGTGTAGATCTAGGTACCTCTTACCAGCCCAGGAACCAGTGAGTCGAGTTCGGATTTAGAGACTTCAAGGTATACCTACCGGCGTCCGCAGGCCTCGGAGTCACCCTATATCTAGTTCTATTTTATTTTCCCTTTTTTTAATAGATACTGTTGTATAGAGATGTTCAGTATACTCTTGTAGAGCTTGTGACTTGATACCACCGGATTTTGGGGAGTTTGTTTCTGTTGAGTTGCGGAGTTCTTTTATGATAGTTGTCGAGTTATTTGAGAGTTTTATCATTATCTCAGTTATATTCTGCATGTATGATATGCTTACCTAGTCTTAGAGACTAGGTTCAATCATGACATCCTACGGAGGAAAATTGGGGTCGTACAATTAGTATCAGAACTCTAGGTTCATTGGTGTTACGAGTCATAAGCAGATTTAATAGAGTCTTGCGGATCAGTACGGTGACATCTGTACTTATCTTCGAGAGGCTATGGAACTGTTAGGAAGAGCTTCACTTCTTTGATTCTTTATCGTGCGAATTTGTTGACTTCGAAATTCTAAATCTTGTCTTTCTATTCTCTCACATATGGTAAGGACACGCACCGCTGGATCTGACGATCAAACACCCGCGCCTCCTGCTAGAGTCGTGAGAGGCCGAGGCCAGGGCAGAGGCCGAGGAGGGGCTCATGGTGCAGCCAGAGCACCCGCCCGAGCTGTGATAGAGGAGCCACCAATAGCTCTAGTTGAGGGGCAGGCACCTTATGTGTCTCTTACTATCCCTGCACTTCAGGAGACTCTAGTCCAGTTCTTGAGCATGTTTGGTACTCTAGCTCAGGCGGGGTTGATTCTCTTTGCACAGGCCACATCTCAGGCCGAGGAAGGAGCACAGACTCCTGCAGCCTGTACCCCAGAGTAGTGGGTCCATGTTAACCAGGTCCCAGAGGTCATACCAGGGCAGCCAGTTGTCCCAGTTCAGCCCGAGGTTAGGACAGAAACATCTGAGGAGGAGGAGCTCAAGCTCGAGAGGTACAAGAATTACCATCCTCCTACATTTAACAGACTAGCTACAGAGGACCCATAGGGCTTTTTGGAGAAGTGCCATTGTATTCTCTGTACCATGGGAGGGTAGAGACTAATGCGGTGGCTTTCACTACTTTCTAGCTTTGGGGCCATCGTACTAGTGGTGGTGGGCTTATGAGGAGGGTAGCCTCGCCGAGGTAGCTTCACTCACTTGGGCTCAATTTTCAAAGATGTTCTTGAGAGAGTTTGTTTCCCAGAGCCTTCAGGATGCTTGGTGTGCGGAGTTTGAGCAGTTGCGCCAGGGTGTTATGACCGTATCAGAGTACGTCGTCAGGTTCAGTGATTTGTCCAGACATGTACCTGCCTTAGTTTCCACAGTTAGAGAGCGAGTCCGTCGATTTATCGAAGGGCTCAACTATGGTATTAGATTCAGTATGGATCGAGAGTTAGAGAATGATACCACATACCAGTAGGTGGTAGAGATTGCTCGGAGATTTAAGGGTATGCGGGGCTGGGAGAGAGAGAACAGGGAGGCCAAGAGGCCTCGAGATTCTGGCACATATAGTGGTTCCCGAGCCCCAGTTGCAGTCCGTCATGGCAGAGGCAATGCGAGTCATCTAGTTCATTCAGCACTTCCAGCTTCCAGTGGTATTTCGGCCACTCTTAGGTCTCAGGTTGCCCATTATGCACCGCTGTTGTCTAGTGCACCTCCTGCACGGGGTACTTTCTGCGGTCAGTCCAACCGACCAGGCCCGAGCTAGTTTCAGCAACCACATCCTCCGAGAGCTTGTTTTGAGTGTGGTGATACTCGTCATATGGTGAGGGACTGCCCCAGACTCAGGAGGGGTGCACCTCCACACACTACTCATGCACCACATATTCCACAGGGTCCCCAAACTTCTCAGGCTATGCTTACCGCACCAGTTGCCACTCTACCTAGGGGTGGAGTTCAGGCGGGTAGGGGTCGCCCTAGAGGGGGAGGCTAGGTCAGATGTTATGCTATTCCAAGTAGACGGAGGCGGTTGCATCTGACTCGGTTATCATAGGTATCGTTCTGGTTTGTCATAAAGATACATCAGTCTTATTTGATCCAGGCTCCACTTATTCATATGTATCATCTTACTTTGCTCCGTATTTGGGTATATCTCGTGATTCTTTGAGTTCTCCTAATTATGTGTCCACGTTTGTGGGAGATTCTATTGTTGTTGACTATGTATTTCAGTCGTGTTTAGTTGTTATTGGTGGTTCTGAAACTAGAGTTGATCTATTATTACTCAGTATGGTAGACTTTGATTTTATTTTGGGCATGGACTGGTTATTGCCCTATCATGCTATTCTTGATTGTCACACCAAGATGGTGACGTTGGCTATGCCAGGTCTTCCGCGGTTGGAGTGGAGGGGTACTTTGGATTATGTTCCTAGCAGGGTGGTGTCTTCCCTTAAGGCACAACGGATGGTTGGGAAGGGGTGTGATGCATATCTAGCCTTTGTGAGAGATGTCAGTGTTGATACTCCTACCGTTAAGTCAGTTCCGGTAGTGAGAGACTAACCAGATGTATTTCCGGCAGATCTTCCGGGCATGCCATCTGATAGGGATATTGATTTTGGTATTGACTTGTTGCCGGGCACTCATCCCATTTCTATTCCACCATATCATATGGCCCCAGCTGAGTTTCGGGAGTTAAAGGAGCAGTTGCAAGAGTTGCTCGATAAGGGCTTCATTCAGCCTAGTATATCACCTTGCGGTGCTTCGGTCTTATTTGTAAAGAAGAAGGATGGTTCTATGCGCACATGTATTGATTATTAACAGTTGAACAAGTATACAGTGAAGAACAGGAATCTATTGTCACGCATTGAAAACCTATTTGATCAGCTACAGGGTGCTAGAGAGTTCTCAAAGATTAATTTGCGGTCAAGTTATCACCAGCTAAAGATTCGAGATCTGAATATTCCGAAGACTGCTTTTAGGACTCGGTTTGGTCACTATAAGTTCCTTGTGATGTCATTTGGGCTGACCAACACCCCAATAGCATTCATGCACTTGATGAACAATGTATTCCAACCTTATCTTGATTCATTCATCATTGTGTTTATTGACGACATCTTGGTGTACTCCCGGAGTGAGCCGGGAGGATCATGAGCAGCACATGAGGATCATGCTTCAAACCTTGAGAGAAAAGAAGTTGTATGCAAAATTTTCAAAGCATGAATTCTGGCTTGATTCAGTGGCGTTTTTGGGTCGTGTGGTGGAGAGTGAGTGGATTAAGGTAGATCCGAAGAAGATTGAGGCAGTGCAGAGTTGGCGCAGACCGTCTTCAGCCACTGAGATTCGGAGTTTTCTTGGTTTGGCAGGGTATAACCGCCGTTTCGTAGAGGGTTTCTCATCTATTGCTGCACCATGACCAGATTGACCCAAAAGGGTGCTCCGTTCAAATTGACCGAGGAGTGTGAGGAGAATTTTCAAAATCTCAAGGCTGCTTTGACTACTGCCCCAGTGTTGGTGTTGCCTATGGGTTCGGGGTCTAACACTGTGTACTATGATGCGTCACGTGTTGGCCTCAGCGCGGTGTTAATGCAAGATGGTAGGGTGATTGCCTACGCGTCTAGGCAGCTGAAGATGCATGAGAAGAATTATTCTGTCCATGACATGGAATTAGCAGTTATTGTTCATGTCATGAAGATTTGGCGGCACTATTTGTGCGGTGTCCCTAGTGAGGTCTATACCGACCACCGGAGTCTACAATATCTGTTCAGACAGAAGGATCTTAACTTGCAGCAGCGGAGGTGGTTAGAGTTGCTTAAGGACTATGACATCACCATTCTATATCATCCCGGGAAGGCCAATGTTGTGGCCGATACTTTGAGTCAAAAGGCGGAGAGCTTGGACAGTCTAGCATATCTACCGGCAGCGGAGAGGCCATTAACATTAGATGTTCAGGCCTTGGCCAACCAGTTTATTAGATTAGATGTTTCAGAGCCGAGTCGAGTTCTGCCTTGCATGGTTTCTCGGTCTTCTCTAAATGATCGTATCAAAGAGCGTCAGTATGACGATCCCCATTTGCTTGTCCTCAAGAACACAGTTCAGAACGGTGATGCCAAGGAGGTTACTATTGGGGATGATGGCGTGTTGAGGATATAGGGTCGTCTATGTGTGCCCAATGTGGATGGTTTGTATGAGTTGATTCTTCAGAAGGCCCATAGTTCACGGTACTCCATTCATCTGGGTGCCACAAAGATGTATCAGGACTTGAGGCAGCACTATTGGTGGAGAAGGATGAAGAAAGACATAGTGGAGTATGTAGCTCGGTGTCTAAATTGTTAGCAGGTGAAGTATGAGCATTAGCGGTCAGGTGGGTTGCTTTAGAGGCTTGAGATTCCCGAGTAGAAATGGGAGCGAGTTACCATGGATTTTGTTGTTGGGCTCCCACGGACGCAGAAGAAGTTTGATGTAGTATGGTTGATTGTAATAGGTTGACCAAGTGAGCTCATTTCATTCAAGTGGTGACTACTTATTCTTCAGAGTAGCTGGCTCAAGTCTATATTTGCAAAATTATCCGACTTCATGGTGTGCTGGTATCCATCATCTCTGACTGGGGTACGTAGTTTACATCGCGATTCTGAAAGGCCGTACAGTGTGAGTTAGGCACACGGGTTGAGTTTAGTACAACATTCAACCCTCAGACGGACGGACAGTCCGAGAGTGCTATTCAGATATTGGAGGATATGCTTTATGCATGTGTTATGGAGTTTGAGGGTTCTTAGGATCAGTTCTTGCCGCTTGCAGAGTTTACCTATAACAACAGCTACCAATCGAGTATTCAAACGGCTCTGCGAGGCCTTGTATGAGAAGCGGTGCCAGTCTCCGATGGGTTGGTTTGAGCCGAGTGAGGCTAGGATATTGGGTACTGACTTGGTTCAGGATGCTTTGGAAAAGGTTAAGTTAATTCAGAATCAACTTCATATAGCCCAATCTAGACAGAAGAGTTATGTGGATCGGAAGGTTCGCGATATTGTATTCATGGTTGGAGAGCGGGTCTTGCTCTGGGTTTTGCCCATGAAGGGTGTTATGTGGTTCGGGAAGAACGGCAAGTTGAGCCCTAGGTATATCAAACCTTTTGAGATTCTTGAGAGGATTGGTAAGGTGGCCTTCAAGCTTGCACTGCCACCTAGTCTAGCTGTAGTTTATCCAGTATTCCATGTTTCTATGCTCCGGAAGTATCACGGTGATCCGTCCCATGTGTTAGATTTCTGCTCAGCCCAGTTGGACAAGGATTTATCTTATGTTGAAGATCCAGTGGGTACCGTTGTGGTGTACTCATGCTACGCTTCTGCACATCTTTTTGTGCAGATCTAGGTACATCTTACCAGCCCATGCACCAATGAGTCGAGTTCGGATTTGGAGACTTTAAGGTATACTTGCCGGCGTTCGCAGACCTCAGAGTCACCCTCTATCTAGTTCTATTTTATTTTCCCTTTTTTATAGATATTGTTGTATAGGGACCCTCTATCTAGTTCTATTTCATTTTCCCTTTTTTATAGATACTGTTGTATAGGGATACTTGTGACTGGATACCACCGGATTTTGGGGAGTTTGTTTCTGTTGAGTGGCGAAATTCTTTTATGATAGTTGTTGAGTTATTTGAGAGTTTTATCATTATCTCAGTTATATTCTACATGTATGTTAGGCTTACCTAGTCTTAGAGACTAGGTGCCATCACGGCATCCTACGGAGAAAAATTGGGGTCGTGACAAGAAGCAACCATCTCAAACGAAATATACAAACTTAGCCCTTTGTTCACCATGACCATAATCGCACCAAGCTTTCTCAAAGCATATGTCTATCCTACAACAAAATCCAAATGATACGCTAACATTCTCACTCTGAGTTAACCTTTTTCTGAAGCGAACTACTCAACCTTTGTTGCTCATACTCGACTTACTAGCAATTCAACCACCGCAAGACACCTCCCACCATGTCCTTCCTCATCCTTCGCTACCAAAATACTGCCTCAAATCATAGTCCATCTATGTAGCACCCAAACTAATAAATTGCTACCAACTCTAAGCCTCCTTAAAGATAATCTTTCTCGAGCCATCAACACTAGAGACACCAATCTGACCCTGCAGTCGCAATACACCATCATCTCTGATAACTGCTTCTTAGGTACCATTTCGTGACACCGTGCCCCAAAGACAAACAAACGAAGAGCATCACACTGACGAGCCTTAATGTATTCAAACAAGGACAACGACACCACATCACAAATGAGAATTCTACCAAGTTCAAAAATATCCGATCTCGCTACTCCGTCAACCAAAGACTGAACATCCATAGTCCAATTGCCTTTCCTCTGCTGGATAAAATACCGAGTCTCTAAACCATGAACCGAATAATCCTCCTCTCAAGATATTCATTACCGCAACACATAATTAAGCATCCTACCATTTACACCAGCATTGCGCAGTAACAACATATGAACATCATACTATGCCTGCATAGCCTCGAAACCGTAGGCAACACTAACACTGGGCTGAAACGAAAGATCACCCCTCCACAAGGCGACGATAATAGTCCGCCCAAATACACAAGAAAAAACATCCTGCACCACTTCTGCAGCACCACAACATCTCTTCGATGCCTAATTGATAACAAGCACTCAACATTGTATAAGAATGAGTAGGAAGGAAATGAAGACATAAGCTTCAATGGAATCAAATCGCATGATGAGGAATCAAGAAGGAAAGATCTCCTAATAGCCATATAGCCTCTCGAAGATAAGTACAGATGTCTCTGTACCGATTCGCAAGATTCTACTATACTTTTTCATGACTCGTGAGAGCTAAATGAACCTAGAGCTCCGATACCAAGTTGTCACGACCCAAAACTCACTATAGGTCGTGATGGCGCCCAACGTCGCTGTTAGAAAAGCCAACGGTGAACCATCTAAATAATTATTCATTTTATTACTTTTGAAATCATAAGTTTTATTAAATAAAGAATTTAATGCATTTAAAATCACGGATACATACAATATTAGTAAGATATAAAATAAAATAAAATGACAATATTAATTCAAAACCATTAACATCAACTAGAATATCCCAAAACCCAGTGTCACAAGTGCATGCGCATCTACTATAAAGTACAATTATAATACAACATCTGTCTGAAATGTAAAATAGACAAAATATCATAAAATAAACATGATGGAGACTCCGTGTTCTGTGGATCATATCATGGGATGCAACTCACCCCCAAAGTCCCCTCAATAGTTGTGCCTTTGTGCCCAAATGACCAATCAGAGATATCTACACAATAAGTGCATAAGTGTAGCATGAGTGTACGTAAATCAATACGTACCCAGTAAGTATCTAGCCTAACCCTGGAGAAGTAGTGACAAGTAGTCGACATCGATACTTACTAGTGGTCCAATAAATCAATATAATAAATTATAAACAAATATGAAACACAACAGTAATAATGAGGTAAGAGCTGTAACTAAAATAATCCTCCAACCTGATGACAGAATGGCACCGGCAGAATTGAAGGAACTAAAGGAAAAATTGAAGGATTTGTTAGAGAAGGGTTTCATCCGGCCGAGTGTGTCACCTTGGGGTGCACCGGTCTTCTTTGTAAGGAAGAAAGATGGGTCACTAAGAATGTGTATCGACTATCGGTAGTCAACAAGGTCACAATCAAGAATAAGTACCCACTGCCAAGGATAAATGACTTGTTTGACCCGTTTCAGGATGCTAAGTACTTTTCCAAAATAAATTTAAGATCCGGGTATTATCAATTGAAGATCATGGAGTAAGATATTCCGAAAAGATCTTTCAGGACCCGATATGGGCACTTCAAATTTCTGGTAATGTCCTTTGGGCTAACAAATACCCCGGTAGCTTTCATGGATCTTATGAATCGAGTCTTCAAGACTTTTATTGACTCCTTTGTGATAGCGTTCATTGATGATATTCTTGTATATTCACAAAGTTGAGAGGACCATGTCGATCATCTCAGGGCAATTCTGCAGACTCTATATCAGCACAAGTTGTATGCAAATTTTTTGAAGTGTGAATTTTGCCTTGAATCTGTCACATTCTTGGGTCATGTCATCTCTAGAGAAGGAATTAAGGTTGATTCGCAGAAGATCGTAGCTGTGAAAAATTGGCTGAGGCCTACAACTTCAACAGAGATTCGCAGTTTCTTAGGCTTAACCGCATATTACAGGAAATTCGTGGAGGGGTTCTCTACTCTTGCCTCTCCATTAACTAAACTGACGCAGAAGGAAGTTAAATTCCAATGGTCAGATGCTTGCGAAAAGTGCTTCCAATAGTTGAAATCAATATTGACTACGGCACCGGTGTTTACAATACCAGAGGTACGGATGGGTTTGTAGTATATTGTGATGCTTCCAGAATCAGACTTGGGTGTGTATTGATGCAACATGGCATGGTGATTGCTTATGCTTCTAGGCAACTCAAAAATCATAAGAAGAACTATCCCCCACACGACTTAGAACTTTCGGCGGTGGTTTTTGCATTGAAGATTTGGCGTCATTATTTGTTTGGGGTTCATGCGGATATATTCACGGACCATACGAGCCTTCAATATATCTTCAAGCAGAAGGAATTGAATCTGAGGTAGAGAAGGTGGCTTGAGTTACTCAAGGACTACGACATTGATATCCTATATCATCCGGAAAAGGCTAATGTTGTGGAGGATGCTCTTAGCCAAAAATCCATAGGTAGTTTGGCTCACTTGGAGGTACATCAAAGGCCATTGGCCAAGGAAGTTCATCGGTTGGCTAGTTTGGGAGTTCTTCTTGAGGACTCTAGTGAATGAGGGGTGATTGTGCAAAATAGGGCTAAATCATCGCTTGTTGTAGAAGTCAAGGAGAAGCAATACAACTACCCATCGTTGGTACAGTTAAAGGAGGGGATTCATAAACATAGGACCACAGCTTTTTCTCTTGGCATGGATGATGGTACATTAAGGTACCAAGGGCGATTATGTGTTCCAAATGTATCTGTCTTCGGGAAAGAATCATGGTCGAGGCTCACAGTTCTAGGTATTCCGTACTAGGCTCTACAAATATGCATCATGATATTAAGGAAGTTTACTAGTGGAATGATATGAAGAGGAATGTAGCGGACTTTGTGGCAAGATGTCCAAATTGTCAGCAAGTGAAGGCCGAACACCAAAGGCCTGGTGGGTTGGCACAGAACATAAAAATTCCAAGGTGGAAGTGAGAGATGATCAATATGGACTTTGTGGAAGGACTACCTCGCACTCCTTGTAAGTTTGACTCGATTTGGGTGATTGTGGATCGACTCACGAAATCAGCACACTTCTTGCCGGTTAAGGCTACCGACACAGCGGAATAATATGCTTAGTTGTATATCAAGGAAATAGTTAGGTTGCATGGCACTCCAATTTCTATCATTTCTGATAGGGGGCACAGTTCACAGCTAAAGTTTGGAAGAAATTTCAACAAGGTTTGGATACTCGGGTGAATCTTAGTAAAACCTTTTATCCATAGACCAACAGGCAGACAGAGCGGACTATTTAGACGCTCGAGGATATGTTGCACGCTTGTGTTCTTGACTGCAAGTGTAGCTAGGATGATCATTTGCCGCTCATAGAATTCGCCTACAACAACAGTTATCATGCTAGCATTCAGATGGCATCGTTCGAGGCTCTATATGATAGGAGATGTAGATCTCACATTGGGTGGTTCGAGATTGGGGAAACAGAGTTGATTGGGCCAGACCTCATACATCAGGCTATGGAGAAGGTTAAGATCATTAAGGAATGGTTGAAAACTGCCCAGAGTCGACAGAAGTCCTATTCAGATGTACGTCGTAGGGATCTGGAGTTCAAAGAGGATGATTGGGTATTCTTGAAGGTTTCCCTCATTAAGGGTATAATGCGATTTGGCGAGAAAGGGAAGTTTAGTTCGAGGTATGTCGGGCCGTACAGAATTATTTATAGGATTGGTCAGGTGGATTGTAGGCTTGAGCTACCTCCAGAAATGTCTTTAGTGCATCCGATTTTTCATGTATCTATGTTGAAGAAGGTAGTTGGATACCGGGCACTCATTGTTCCGGTTTAGACTATTGAGGTTAATAAGGAATTGACCAATGAAGGAATTCTAGCTTCCATTATTGATAGACAAGTCCGAAGGTGAGAAATAAAGAGATTTCCTCCATGAAAGTGCTATGGCGAAACCAAAAGATTGAGAAGGCTACTTGGGAGGCCGAGGAAGAAATGAAGAATAAGTACCCTCATTTATTTGAATAGCTATGTAATCGTATCTATGAAATTTTTCCCTATGAATTTTGTATCACTTGTACAGTTTATGCTTCCTTTCTGGTAATATATTGCTTATGAGGCCACGGTTAGTGTTGTTTTCATGTTATGTTGTGTCGTTGGATTATGTATAAGTTGTTAGGATTAGTTTCTAGGATTCTCTAATAGGTGGATAGGCCCAGTTGTAGGGGAGACTCTAGCGAAATTTTCGGATATTTAGGGAGTTAGTCAAAATGTGGAACTACTAGTGTGTGAAGTAACAGTTGGGTCATATTGGATGCTAATGGCAGATTTTGACCCTCATTCGAGGATGAATGATCCTAAGCGGGGGGAGGATGTAATTCCCCATAAAATTTCATCAAAATCTCAATTTTTCATGGTGCCGAGGTAAGCTAATGTGTTTGAGGATTGTAGAAATTCTTGCGGCGAGCTTGCGAGCCTCGGTACGGACTTTTTGGGCCGTACAGTACATCGAGGAGTTGAAGGAAAGCATTTGCAGAACATGACATTTCTACGGTCCACTATGCGACCGTAGAACTATTTTGTGGGCCGTAGATCGACCGCAGAGTGAAGCAGAGAAATGAGCCAATTTTTAGAAGTTATTTTGCGGTCAGATATGCGATCGCATAAGCGTTTCGCGGGCCGCACATTCCGTCGCAGAACCAGCATGAGAAATTTTGGAAGGAGGTTCTACAGTCCATTATACGACTGGACAATTGGTCTGCGGACCGCAGACTTGTCGCATACCTGCACAGATGTGCTCAATTCCGGAGGGCCATTATGTGGTCCATTTTGCGGACCACAAAAGTGTTATGCGGTCGCATATGCGACTCCAGATCTGCATCGGGGCTTCATATTTATAACTTTATAACCCGACCCCATTTCCTTTTATCTCGACATAGGTGTCATTTTTTAGGGATTATCTGATATTTTAGAGAGAGGAGAGGGCTATTATAGAGAGAGAAAGGGAAGGATTCAAGGATTTCAAAACTCAACTTGGATCAAGCCTTGGAATTTCATCAAGAGGAACTTGCTAGGGTTTCTAAAAGGTGAGAATTTCTTCTCCCAATTCTCCAATTTTGGATTTTGGGTTGGTTATGAGTGATGAGTGTAGACATATCACAATCATGAGCTAATAGGTATTGTAGGGAAGTTGTTGGACAACCTTGGGTGGTTTTTATTGTTGAATTGGTTGAGGAAAGGTTGGGTTGTCTAATCATGCTTGTATTTCTCCCCTATCCTATAGATTGGCATCATTAGGAGTGTCGGGACATTATTGTTACACCATGGAAATCTCTTTCGAGACATGAAGGCTAAACTCTTCTTCTAGCATCGAAATTCCCGTATTCTTACAAAACTCTATCATGTGTAGTTCGAACTTGAAACACCATTGAGGTGGGATGTTCAAGCTAGTAAATTGATCCCCAAATTGCATAGCGTGTCAAAACCCTCGTGTGTTAATGATTCTCTATTTTGATTTAATTATGTTATACCTCTTTGGGAAGAAAGTTTTGTACTAAATCTTATGAACTTATATTTGTTAAGGCCGAAGGTGTCAAACGGTTTGATTTGAAAGGAAATCATTTGTACAAACTATTATCGTTTTGAGAATCCAAATTGTGGTACTATGAATACACCTTCACCTGCACACATTGGGGGTGAGGCGGCAGGGCGGCAGGACCACTTTGTGTAGAGACTGTGGTATTGTGAATAAACCTCCACATGCACACATTGGGATAAGGCGGCGAGGCCGCTTTGTGTAGAGGTTGTTATAGAGGATCCCCTAACTTGAAATTTATAAATGTTATTGAAAGTTTTAAAATGAATTTGCTATGGCTTCAACGGTTATCTAAGCTCTTTTATTGTGTCCATGATTCATCACATTTATGTTGTACTTTCAAATCCTTGAAGGGTGTTTAGTTTTTCATACTAGTACTATTCGACATGTACTAACGTCTCTTTTGTCGGGGCCGCTGCATCTTTAATGGATGCAGGTGGTTCAACAGCAGGTGGCTTTGATCAATGATAGCGATGCACCCTCTTCCTAGCTGACTTGGTGAGCCCCACTTCATTTCGGGGTCGTATATCTTTTGTTCCTTGTTATGTTGAGCCCGATCCAAAATAGTGTGTACACTACCGACGGTCGACCGGTGCGTAGATGCATATCAATATACTGCTGAGGCTTTCAGCCCGATCCACAAAAAAGGAAGAAACTTATCGAACAACGGGTCACTTGTTTGAAATACAAGAACAAGAACATAAAATAAGCATAATTATTATCAGCAGTCGGATATCCCGCCAAACAACTCAATGTTTCAAGATTCCACCTAGCATGATCTATAATCAAAATACATTTACATGTTTGGGTAATTAAACTAACAAGTTAAGTTCAGGTAATACAAATATCGCACGATATAGTCCTAAGTCTACCCGGACATAAACATGCTTTTAGCTACGTACGGATTCTCGTCATCTTATGCGTACGTAGCCCCCATAACAAGTAGCAGATAACAAATACATCACTCTCTGATAGTAAGCACCCTCCACTTCCAACCAAGAGGTTGTGAGTTCGAGTCACCCCAAGAGCAAGGTGGGGAGTTCTTGGAGGGAAGGATGCCGAGGGTCATTTTGGAAACAGCCTCTCTACCCCAAGGTAGGGGTAAGGTCTGCGTACACACTACCCTCCCCAGACCCCACTAGTGGGATTATACTGGGTTGTTGTTGTTGTTGTTGTATAAGGTTAGACTTACCTCGCTCGGAAGTTCCGTAACAGGCTCCAACACCTCTCTAATACCTCAAACTGATGTCCATCGACCCAAAACTAGACAAACAACATGCAAACTAATAACAATATACTCCAATACTCATGATTAATCACTCTATAATAATTTCCAACTCCACTCGAAAAAGGCAACAAGTTCAATCCTCGAGCCCATGTGCCCGGATTCCGAAAATTTTCGAAGTTAAAAATTATCCATAACACCACGAACTCAAATATATAATTTATTCCTAATTTCATATCCAATTTCATGGTAAAAATCCAAAATTTCAATTTCTAGGCTTTCTTCAAAAACTCCATAATTTTTATAAATTTCCATGTTTAAATCCATATATAACTCATGTATTTGGCTCACAATGTGTAGGAATTCACTTACCACATGATAGATGAAGAAATGGGACTTCACAATTGCCCCAAGCTTGACTCCCGTGAAAGAATTGAGATGAAATGAACCAAAACCCGTTTTTGCAAACTTATACACTGCCCACTCGACCCTTCTTCGCGAATGCGGCAAGTCCCTCGCGTTTAAGAAGCACAACCAGCTTCTACTCCCCAATTCCTCTATGCAAACGCGAGAAAGGACACACGAACGCAAAGCTTTACCAGCCTTCCCATCGCAAACACGGCCGCACATTCGCAAACGCGATAGCTAAGTCCCCCATCAGGCCCAGCTTCTTCATCGCAAACGCGATCTTAGAATCGCGAACGTGAAGCATTGCCGTCCAAACCTTCGCGAATGTTGGGTCTACAGTGGCGAACGTGAAACATAGAATCCTTGCAGCCAAAAATCTTTCTTCGCGAACGCGTGAATCTCTTCGCGTTCGTGAAGAACAACACCAGACACCAGCACTAGCAGTTGGAAAACAAGGAAAAATAGTCTCAAACTACCCCAAAACACACCGGAGGCCCCCGGGACCCCGTCCAGTCATACCAACC
>AWOL01S0041497.1:68349-95129 GCA_000715115.1 Nicotiana otophora | reverse complement strand
CATACTACCCTCCCCAGACCACATTAATGGGATTCTACTGGGTTGTTGTTGTTGTTGTTGTATTGTTAACTTGTAATCAAACAATATTGTATATTCGGTCCTCGTGATTATTCTATGTATTCAGTTAGAGTTCGTGGCTGTACTACCAGTCTTGGGAGGTTGTATATTGTAATTATTTCCGCTGTTAGTTTTGGTTACTTATTTAATAAAAAAATATGGCTTCAGAAATGCAATGGAAATCGGCTTACCTAGTCTTAGAGACTAGGTGCCATCACGACTCCTGTGGTGGGACTTTGGGTTGTGACAAGCTGGTATCAGAGCTCTAGGTTCATAGGTTCTACGAGTCACGAACGAGTCTAGTAGAGTCTTGCGGATCGGTGCGGAGACGTCTGCACTTATCTTCGAGAGGCTACGGAACTGTTAGGAAATTTTCATTTCTTTCATTCCTGTCGTGCAGAATTTGTTGAATTTGAAATTTGAACCTTTGTATCTCCATTCTCTCACAGATGGTGAGGACACGTGCTACTGGGTTAGCTGAGCAGGCATCTGCACATACTTCTAGGGCTGCAAGAGGCCGGGGCCGAGGTAGAGGTAGAGGAAGGGCACGTGTTGCGACTAGAGCATTTGTCAGAATAACAGTTGAGGAGCCACTAGTTGCTCCAGTTGGGGGACAGGTACTAGAAGCAACTGTTGTTACCCCAGAACTTCAGGAGACTTTAGCACAATTCCTGAGTATGTTTGGTATATTAACTTAGGCGGGATTGATCTCTGTTGCACCAAACATTTCGCAGATTAGGGGAGTAGATCAGACTCCTACCACAACTCCAGAGCAGCAGGTTCACGTTGGACAGGTTCCAGGTATAGTACCGGTACAACCTGTTATTCCGGTTCGGCCTGAGGTCAGGCCCGAGGCATCAGAAGAAGAACAAAGGAGACTTGAAAGGTTTAAGAAATATGATCCGCCAACTTTCAGTGGCACTGCTGTAGGGGATCCCCAAGAATTTCTAGAAAATTGTCACCGTATTCTCCGCACCATGGGTATTGTGGAGGTGAGCGGAGTTGCTTTTACTACATTTCAACTGTCAGGCGCAGCATATCGGTTATGGCAAATCTATGAAGAAGTAGACCAGCCGATGCCACACCACCAACTTGGGCTCAATTTTCGGAAATATTCTTGAAAGAATTTGTTCCCCAGACTCTCCGAGATGCGTGGCGCACAGAGTTTGAATGGTTACGTCAGGGCACTATGACAGTGTCAGAATATGCTATCAGGTTCAGTAAGTTAGCCCGTCATGCACCTATCTTAGTTCCTACAATCAGAGAACGGGTCCGCAGATTCATTGAGGAGCTCGATTATGATATTAAAATATGCATGGGTCGAGAATTGCAAACTGATGCTTTATTTCAGCAAGTAGTGGAGATTGCAAGGAAGATTGAGGGTGTTTTAGGCGAGGAAATGGGGTCTAAGGAGGCCAAAAGGTCTCGAAGATCTGGAGGGTTCAGTGGATTTTACTCTTCAGCTAGAACCCATTATAGCGGAGGCTCGAGCAGTCGGTCAACTCAGTTCGCACATCAGATTACTCGGGGTGCTCCAGTTTATAGTGCACCACCGATACGAGATTCTTACAGTGGTTATTCCAGTTATCCGGCACAAACTCAGTACGAGTAGTCGCAACCTCAGAGGGGTTGTTATGAGTGTGGTAATACCAGGCATATCATGAGAGATTGTCCCAGACTTGGGAGGGGTGGATTTCATCAGAACGCTCTAGCTACAAGCTTTATTATATTTGATACGCCACGTGCAAAGTCAGCTAGAGGTGGAGGACAGGCGGGTAGTGGGTGCCTAAGAGGTGGAGGCCTGACCCGTTGATTTAATCACTATGATTTGGCTGAGGCCAATACACCAGATGGTGTCATTACAGGTACGATCCTGTTTTTTTATTATAAAAGGATATTTTTCTTAATTTGATTCGGTTCTGAATATTGAGGTGAATCCTCCTATTATGCTCCACTTGTGGGCGAGCTTCGTAAATTTGTGACCCACTTATATGTGTATCCCTGTTGGGAGATTTAAAGATGTGAGCCTGTGTCTGTCACTTTATGTTTGTGCATCATTGAGGGCTATAAGTCCAAAAACAAAAAAAAAAAAAAATTATTATTCAATACAGTGGGTTTAATGTGTTTCAGAATAATTGATTCCAATATTTATGAATTATACGCCCTACAGATATGAGGATTCATTATATGTTGTGAAAATTGTTTATGAAATATATTGAAAAGAAGAAAGAAATGAAAGTTGGAATTTCAGTTGGCACAATGTGCAAAATACTTGTGATTCGGAGTTGAGGACGAGATCCTTGCATTTTATATATGATGTGAAATATTTAAATCGAGCTGCAAGCCGTGGTGGAAGTTATGTAAGGACGAGGTCCTTGTGGTGAAATATTTATGAGTTTAAAAAAAACAATTCCCTTTGTGAAATTTATTTGTGCAATAATATTAATAGGGAGTCATGCCTGTTAGGCTTATTTGATAATGCTTGTATATTTTCTGTTCATATTCATCCATTTGTGTGCTGTAAATATTGAGTTTTAGCCTATGAGGTGAGTGCCCAGGTGGCGTTAAATGTGACTCATTAACCCGAGTAAGTAGTCATGAGGTCGTCATGCCTCACGTTCTGTTGTCAGTGTTGTGAAATATTCGCAACGAGGCGATGGTTAATATGCGATTAATTGATGATGCTGGAATTAATTATGAATAGATTTTAAGACCAGAGATGTGGTGATGAGCATACATATGATGTGCTTCATGTCCTGATATCATTATGATCAGGCAATGTTGAGATTAATGTTATTGATATATACTCTGTGGTATTTTGTTGGATTGTGGATATGTTATTAGGAGTTGTTTGGATGTTACTCTGGCAAGTGGATAGGCCCAATTACCGGGGAGACTCTGCCGAAAGTTTTGAAAAAATTTTGGAGTTAGTAAAATTTGAAGGATTGAGATTTGTAAAGGAAGAGATGAATTATGTTATGTGTTTGAGGGCGAATGATCCTAAGCGGGGAATACTGTAGCACCCCAAAGGAAGTTTTGAGTTACTTCAACACTATTGAGGAAATTTATATGTGCATAGGCACGAGTTGCTATAGCTAGTTGACACAAATGTTATGCGTTGTTGTGAGAATTCAGGCATTTTTGGAAATGATTGGAGAGTTAGGAATTTTTCTTTAAAGCTTATAAGAATGGAGAAAAGAAATAATCTCAATTGAGATGGTGTTGTCAGACCCTGTTAAATGGCGGGAATGTAAAATCACTCATAAGTATGTGTGCAAGAATATACTCAGTAATTTAAATTCCTCAGAAAGATTCTTAGCACATTCGAGGACGAACGTTTGTTTAAGAGGTGGAGAATGTAACGACCCGACTTGTCATTTTAAGAATTTACGCCCCGTTCAGTGACTTAAGGTTTCGAGCAGCCTCGCAATATGTATTATGACCCGCGTGTATGGTCGAGTTTGATTTACGGACGATTCGGAGTGATTTGGGACACTTAGTCCCTAAGACGGAAGCTTAAGTCTTAGGATTTCGACCGTAGTTGGAACTGCGTGAAGACAACTACGGAATAGAGTTCCGACGATTACGTTAGCTCCGTTGGGTGATTTTGGACCTAGGAACGTGTCCGGACTGTGAATCTGAGGTATGTAGCCAATTTAGGCTTGAAATGGCAAAAGTCGAATTTTTGGAAAGTTTGAACGGGGGGGTTGACTTTTTAATATCGAAGTCGGAATGCGATTTCGAGAGTTGGAAAAACTCCGTTATGTTATTTGGGATTTTCCTGCAAAATTTGACGTCATTCAGATTGGTTTGATAGGTTTCAGCACGAGTTTTAGAAGTTGAAAGTTTTGAAAGTTCATAAGTTCGATTCGTGGTGCGATTTGTATTTTTGGCATTATTTGATGTGATTTGAAACCTCGAGCGAGTCTGTGATATGTTATAGGACTGGTTGGTATGATTGGACGGGGTCCCGAGGAGCTCGGGTGTGTTTCGGGATGGTTTCGGACCAAATTAGAGCTGTTTGGACTGCTGTTTTCTGTCATCTGGTTTCCTTCTTCGCGAACGCGAAGGGAGTCCCGCATTCGCGAAGAGGAATTTGAGGGTGATCGTTTGGCCTTCGCGAACGCGAAGCGTAGAACGCGAATGAGTTGGACAGCTGGTCATCGCGAACGCGGCGAGGAGTTCGCGAACGGGAAGAGGAAAGAGGAGTTGGGGGCCTGCCGGGCGTTAGGCCTTCACGAACGCGACTCGTGTCTCGTGAACGCGAAAGGTAGAAGTCGGAAGGCATCACGAACGCGATGAGGGTATCGCGAACGCGAAGAAGGAATCTGGGCAGCACATTGTTTTGTGCTTTGCGAACGCAAAGCAATGGTCGCGAACACAAAGAAGGCCTATATGGGCAGAATTAAAAGTCCCAAAAATGGGGTTTTGAGTTCATAACTCAAAATCTAATTTGGAGCTCGGTAGAAGGCGATTTTTGGAGAGATTCTTGCATGGGTGTTTGGGATTTGAGGTGTCCGGAGGTCAATTCAAGCAAGAAGGCTATTTTGGAATATCGACCTAACTTCAAAAAAGTAAGTATCTTGCTTAACCTCGAGTGGGGAAAATTTCCCTTAGGCATTGAGTCTTATGTACAACTTGGGTAATTGAAAACCATGTACGCGTGGTGACGAGTACGTACTTGGTTTATATGTGCAAATTTTATTGAGTCAAAGTCTTTAGCATATTGTGTAGTAAATTGGATAATTGTTGGCATATATTTAATCATCTACTTGTCGTGCCTAAAACATTGTTGTTGACTCTGTTGTTATATGACAATGTGATGTGATTATTATTTGATTATTTATGAAATTTCGTGAATTTGCTGGCTTGATAATTATTGGAATTTAATTTCATTTTTGATTTTTTTCTCTGCAAATAATTAATTGAATGAGTTTAAGAAGAGGTGTTTATATAATTATTGAAAATTTGATCTTTTTATGAAGACTTTGCTTTATGTTAAGTAATTTCTATCTTTATTTATTATTTTTGAGTGTTGTACACATTGTGTGGATCATTTGGCTATTTGCTGTGAAATTAATTGACTTGGTTGTAGCTTTGAAATTTGGTTGTGGCCATTGGGAAAATTGTGATATGAATTGAGTTTTGTTATGTTGTGATAATTTTCCGTGTAAATTATTGTGTTGTGTGAGTTGTTATTTTGGGGAGATAAGGGTGGCAATAGGAACGATAAGGGTGGCAATAGGAGCGATAAGGGTGGCTATTGATATTTTCTGGGCGGAGCGATAAGGGTGGCTATAGGAGCGATAAGGGTGGCAATAGGAGCGATAAGGGTAGCTATTGTATGTGGGGTTGTGGTATTGACAATTTTCATGTGATGTTGTGATTTTCTTGTGTTTATTTTTATACCTTGTGCAACTTGTCTTGTTGTTAGTAAATTGATAATAATCTGATTTATGTTGAAATTGGGAGCCTGTGGCTATTGCCAGGCGGTTTATAAAATAAAATGTGAGCACGAGGTACCGTGAATTATGATATGAGATGGGGATATTGGCACATGAATTGTCCATGCAATTATGATATGAAATGAGGGCACGAGGTGCCAGAAAAATATGATGATTTAATTATGGGTACGAGGTGCCGTGAAAATATAAAATGGGCTGAGACCCGTATTTATGAAACAAATATGAAAAAATGGGCTGAGACTCGTATTTTGATGATTTTGAAATGAGGTGTCACATGGTGACTTTTAATTGAAAGAATTATATTCAAAATATTTATTTGGAAGGATTTTTACTTAGAAAGTATTATATAAAAGAATTGTATTTGAAAAGATTTATTGAAAGAATTATATTTGAAAAATAATTATTTGAGAAAATTATATTTGAAAGAGAGTTATTTGGAAGAACTATGTGAAAGACATTTATTTGAAGGGCTTGACTTAATTGGGTGTAATTGTGGGGTGTCACAAGATGCAGTTTAAGGCATTCCCTTTTTCACTTAAAGATGATGCGAAGCAGTGGCTTCGAAGCTTGTCAAATGGATCAATTAGAATATGGGAGGAAATGACCAGAAAATTTCTTGATAAATATTTCTCCTCAGCCAAAACGGGCAAATATATAAGAGAAAACCATAACTTCTGCCAGAAAGAGAATGAAATTATTTTTGAAGCATGGGAGAGGTTTAAGGAGATAGTTAGACTGTGTCAACATAGAGGAATTGAACTATGGATGCAACTCCAAGATTTTTGGGATGGATTGAGACCGACCTCGCGTAGAACATTAAGCAATGCGGTTGAAGGCCCCTTTATGAAGAATACTATAAAGGAGATAGTTACAATTCTTGATGAGTTACTAGAATATGCTAATCAATGCCCCTTTGATAGTGTGGAAAGAATAAAATCAACTGGTGTTCACCAAGTTGATGCTACTACATATGCGCAAGTACATCTTGATGTTATGGCTAAAGAAATAAGAAAGCTAACTGTAGCTTCAATGCAAAATGTACACTACACAGTTTCTGATATATGTGGAAGAGGACACTCTACTCATGAGTGTCAAGCTTCAACTGAGGAAGTGAATGTTGTAGGGAACTATAATTTTAATGCAATAGGTCAGAGACACCCCGGTTTTTTATGGAGTTCACCTGGGGGTACTGCAAATGCATGGCAACAAAACAACCCAAGATTCCAGTAACAAGGAGCTCCAGGTTTTCAAAATCAACAGAGGCAGCAGTATCATCCTCCACAGTCGAATCAACCCAGCATGGAAGATCTTACGAAGACCTTCATTATCAAGATGAATGAGAGGCTTGATGCCCATGATGCGGCTATCAAAGAATTGGGTACTTCTTTTCGAAGCCTGGAAAGACAGGTTAGGCACCTAGCTACTCTATTGTGTAAGAGAGCCCCAACAACACTCTAGCTGATACAGAAAGAAATCCCAAAGAAACAGTGAATATTGTAACTTTGAGAAGTGAGAAAGTGTTGAAAGATCTCACCCCAATCCACAAAGATATGAGACATGAAAAAGAAAGCGGGGAGCAGCTGAAAAGTAGTGTCAAAAAGAATAAGGAAGAAAGCTCGAGAAGGGAGGAACCTGAGGCGAACAAGCATATGCCTACACTGCCCTTTTCCCAAACGATAAGTAGAGAAAAGCTAGATAAGCAGTTCGAGAGATTTCTATATGTGCTGAAATAGGTTCATGTAAACCTACCATTCACAGAAGTGCTCTCACAGATGCTGGCTTATGCTAAGTTCTTGAAGGAGATCCTGACAAAGAATAAGAAAATAAAACAGACCTCAGTGGTCAAGCTCACAGAGCATTGCAGTGCAATATTGCAAAACAAACTCCCACAAAAGTGTGGAGATCGAGAGAGTTTTACCATACCTTGCTCTTTAGGCACGACTAATTTTTATAAGTCTCTATGTGATTCTGGTGCCTCAATTGTTTTAATGCCTCTATCTATTTACAGAAAACTGGATAAGGAGATTGGATAGATAAGGTCTTGCTCAATATCTTTGCAGTTGGCAGACCAAACGACTCTAATACCCGAGAGAATAGTTGAAGATGTCTTAGTTAGGGCAGATAAGTTTGAATTTCCTGTGAATTTCATAATGGGTAATATGGAAGAGAACAAAGAGGTCCCCCTCATCCTAGGAAGACCATTCCTAGCAATGGGCAGATCAATATTAGATATATATGAGATAAAACTCATGCTTAGAGTGGGCGAGGAGATTATGACTTTTGAGATGGCTGTAGAAATAGGGGTAAAAAGGGAGAAGCTAGCTGCTAGTATTGTGTGGAAACTGAAGGGCGAGAAAGAGAAGGTTGCAGTGAGTAAGAAAGAAAAGTGTGTGGTGTACCCCCAAGAAGGCCGCGAAGAAGCTATCGGCATGGATGAGTGCACTAGTTCAAGGGATGGAGCCCAACTTCGACTCTAACCCCAACTAGATGTTCAGGGAAGTTTTCCATATCTCTTGCTTTTATTTGTGTGTCATGGGGACATAAAACAATTTAAATTGTGGGGTGGAAATATATATACGTATATATGTATAGAATGTATAAATGTCTATGTGTAATGTGTGTTTTTGTAATTCATTTGATTGAAAATTTTAAAATTTTTGATTTTTCCCGACGATGGATGTCATTCGACAGGTTTCTTGAGGGATTAAGTCAAAAGAAAAAAAAAGATTTTTTTAGGTAGCGTCTGAATTTCCCCTTGGTTTTTCTTTGTGCCGCGGTTCTTTTTCAAGGGTTTTGTTTGAACCGGAAGTAGTTAGTTTTTATTTTTGTTAGGAGTAGGAAACCTTGTGCTGTGATTTGAAAGCAATATCTCTTGACTAAATAATGCCTTGAGAATAGTAAGTGCTTTAGTTGTGACGCTTAGGCTTAATTTTTGACTCTTGTATAAGCATCTTAAATTGTATGATCTTAACTTTGCTTAATTACTTTGATTAGAGTGTCATGATGAGTCTAATCCTGGCGAGTTTTGTGCCATGTGTGTGTGAGGCTTTGTGTATTCTGTGCATTGTATTTGATGTCTAAAACTTGCCCCGTGTGTTTGTAAAGCGAAATAATAGTTTCATTCAGTCTTGGAAGTGATATAGGCATTTCTTTGTTGAGCCATTTATATGTTGTACCCACCTAATTGTTATGTATATTAGTTAACCCCTTTGAGCATGTAATCATGTTTCTTTGGTAACCACATTACAAGCCTTACCTATTTTACCTCTCGCGAGCACTTGAAATTGTTATGAACCTTGTAAAATTTAAAGTGTGGGGTGTTGGTTTGGTTTTTGAGTGGATAATGAAATAAGGAGAAAGGTGCACTGTTCTGGAAAAAAAATTAAGAACCACTTGTATTGAAAAAACAAAAATATATATATAGTTGCATTGTTGTGCAAATATTCATTGATAGTGGTAACTTTTGATGCATTTGTGCTTAAAGAAGTTGGGAGTTGACATATACGGATGTGAAGGTGGAGTTATGGTTTGACATAAGTATGGAATTTTAAATGGTTAAATTATTTGTATTAAAGTGCTTAGGGAGGTGTAGTCAATCAAATATATCATACCCATCCCGCAGCTTACATTACAACCAAACAAAGTCTTACTTGATCCTTGACTGAATGAGCTAAATTAGTAAAGTAGTACATTACGGGCAAGCTTATGGTACATCTTTTGTGGCACATGAATATTGTTTCTGAGAGCGAGTGAATTCTTCCTATCTTAAGTTCCTAATTGTTCTTAAACTTTATTATATGTGGAACTACTCTATGTTGTTGTGTGAGGGCACTTGATTCATGAAGGAAAGGTAATGTCATTGACCTCTGTGTTAGAGTAAGTGAGCAGGTTATGAAAAATGCGTGGTGTTGTTGAGTCAACTCTTGAGGCGAGGATGTTATTGTATTGTGCTTAATCTGTTCTATTACTCTTGGTGTGATGAGTTAGGAGAGTTGTTTAAAAAGTTCGTGAATAAGTAAAGTGTAGCTTGATTGTTCGAGGACGAGAAATGGTTTAAGTGTGGGGTGATGATGGTAGGCTATAATTTCGTATTTTTGGTAGCTTATTGCACTCTAATTCACTGCACTTTACATATGTTGAGCTTTAATTAGTCATGTTTTACACTTATTATGTGTTTTATGCCGTATAAGAATAATCCCGTATTATTTAGATTTTACGGAGCTAATTCGAGCTATTAGGAGTTTTGAAGTCTGAGTAAAGGCCCAAGGGATTAAGTCGGGATCGAGTTCGGGGTCGAAAGCTGAGCATGCATAGAAACTGGATGAAATTATAATGCAAGCTAACATGACTAATGAGGTGCTAGTGGAAAAATCCATAATGCAAAGGATTAAAGCTAATATTAGAAGACCACAAATAATTGAGAAAGGAAAGAGATAATGGAAAGTTAGGCAAAAAGCATTAAAGTGAGCATTCTTGGGGGACAAAGCATTAAAGAGTCACATCTAATTAGCATGTCTGCATACGTGGGGGGACAAAGGTTTTTGGCCAATTTTGTACAAATTGAAAGTTGCTGGAAAATGCCACTAACGCGACACATGCCGTGTCGCCCAGTGCGGCGCGGCAATGCAAATATGCCCAGAAAGTGATTTGCAAATCGTACTGGAATTGGCCACAAGCGAGTCACATGCCGCGGCGCGGTAGTACAAAAATATTAGAGTATCTTCCCATTTCTGCTAAAAAGGATATTTGTATCCGGGAATTATTGGGGTTGTCTTAAATACACGAAAAAATACCATTTTCGGGACTTTTGGACAGATTTCGACCTAAGGAGGCTAAGGAGGAGTAGTAAGAACACAAGCACAAGGATTTCATCATTCCTTCCTTACTCAAGATCCGAGTTTGGATTGAATTTATGGTTTCCTATATTTTTGTTATATTTGTGAAAAACCTTCTCCATGTTGATGGAGTAGATCCTTTTAGGTTTTGATGGATTTGGTATATTGAATATTGTTTGTAGATTATAACTCTATTTTTATGTATTTGAATCATTTTTGGAAGATTTAATTGTTGCATCTATATTCACTTGTTCTTATAATCGAAAGAGACATAACTTATGATATCCTTGCACTATATTGTTGGTTGAGTTCATAGATTTTTCTAAGTAATCAAAAGAGGTTAGTTGAATCATTGATTAAACCTAGTTAGGAGAATAATCGAAAGAGGTTTCCCTAAAGACCGATCCACTACGCATTCTTACATATCTTCACAAAGCTTAATTTGGTTCATATTATGACGCTGAAACTTAATCGAGAGAGGAGTTTCTACTAAACATTTGTACTGATAATTAAGTGAATTCGAGAGACTCACTTAAACATTAAAAGTGAAATATCTAAAGTTAAATCCCAGACAATTGTAATGACCCGACTAGTCGTTTTGAGTAATTATTCTCCTTTCTACAATTTGAAGTCTTGAATAGCTTCATATGATATATTATGACGTGTGTGAATCGTCGGTTTTGATTTTCAGGCGTTTCGGGATTAGTTCGGAAGAATGAATTTCATGTTGGAAGCTTAATTGAAAAGGGTTGACCGGAGTTTGGCTTTTATGCAAACAACTCCGGAATGGAGTTTTGATAGTTCCAATAGCTCCGTATAGTGATTTTGGACTTAGGAGTATATCCGAAAAATTACTCGGAAGTCAGTAGTTAAATTAGGCTTGAAATGGCTAAAATAGAAATTCAAGTTGGAAGTCTGACTGGGGAGTTGACTTTTTGATATCGAGGTCGGAATCTGATTTTAAAAATTTGAAATAGGTCTGTTATGTCAATTATGACTTGTGTGCAAAATTTGAGGTCAATCTGACTTAATTTGCTATGTTTCGGCATCGAGCCTAGAATGTTGCGACGTCGATTCTTCCAGAATACGTGGTATCACCTTAAGCATATGAGCTCCAAATTCTGTTTTGATTAAAGCATTAGATCCGTATTAAAATTATGGATCCATAGCAAAAAGAATCGTCGAATTCGGACATTGTATGAGAGAGTTATGCCCATTTCCGTATCAGGAGAGATTTGTCGTTGGCGTCAGCGCCCATGGTAGCGTGGGGCGATATCCCTGGCGCTGGGACTGCTGGAGGTACTGGAAAGGGTGCCACAGGCAGTGCCCCACACCACCTGTGGCGCCACAAACGTAAAACCCCCATAAAACGGGGGTTTTCAGCCATTTTTGACAAAAATCAAAGTTGGGGAGCTCGGTTTAGGCGATATTTGGGCGATTTTCACGGATATACATTGGGGTAAGTGTTCCTTATCCTATATTGATTATATTTCATGATTTCATATTTATTTACATCATGAATCCGTGAATTTATGGAAGAAAAATCAGATTTTTATAAACTCTTCCAAAAATGTAAAATAAAGATTTGAAGGTCAATCCGATGTCGGAATTTGATAATTTTTGTATAGTTGGACTCGTATCGGAACGGGTGTTCGGACTTTATGAGTTTTGTCGGATTCCGAGACATGGACCCTACTGTCAATTTTTCGAGCGGAGTTACGAATTTTCGTAAATTGTTAAATTGTAAGCATTAGAGTAAGTTGTGATTAACTTGCATGTTGTTTGAATAGATACGAGTCGTTTGGCTTGAATTGAGGAGATAGGAAGGCGTATGGAGGTTGATACGCGCGGAATGGAATTTTTGAAGTATTGTATAGCTTGCTCGGTATTGGATTTGGCTTGTTCGAGGTAAGTAACTCTTATAATCTTGGAACTGAGGGTATAAACCCTGAATTATACGTGTTATATGTTTGGTGTTGAAGTGACGCACATTCTAGGTGACGGGCGTGTAGGCGTGCACCGTGTGAACTGTGATTCCGTTATTCCTATGTTACTGTGTAGTTACGTGAACTTATCTGAAATTATGGAAATCTCTACGTACTAGAGCTATTGAGCTGAGAACCATGTTAAAGTCATGTTGAGGCTATATGTCGGTATTATTGAGACCCACAAAGGTCATATTGTTGTTGAATTTTTTTAAATTGAAATTTGAAACTCATTTATGTTCATTCATTTCATATCATCTCTCAGTCTCTGTTGCTATTTATTGATTCAACATATCATCATTTTTTGGCTGATTTTCATGACATTGTGAGCCCGAGAGAATGGAGAGATTGATGACTGAATGAGGACTAGGGCCTAATTGTGAGGATGATTATGGGATCAGGTTGCACGTCGCAACAGGCCATATTGGCTTTATATATATTAGTTTTTATGGGATCGGGCTACACGCCGCAACATGAGTGACTGATTTATGCCATGATTGGCTTGTTATAGTACTTGGGCTGAACAAGCCCCTCAGGAGTCTGTGCACACCCCTAGTGAGCACAGGTACCTACTGAGTGCGAGTGCCGAGTGACTTGGGAGGATTGAGTGTCTGTGAGGATTGAGTGACTGGGAGGACTGAGTGACTGTGAGGATTGAGTGACTGGGAGGACTGAGTGACTGTGAGGATTGAGTGGCTGGGAGGATTGAGTAACTGAGAGGATTGAGTGACTAGGAGGACTGAGTGAAATGATACTCTGAGAGTATGCATATGGTTTTATACTGAGGTGCATCGCATTGACATGCATACTTGACATACATGCATAGAGATCCATTTTCCTCATGTTGTACGGTATCACGTCATTCATGACTTCTCACACATATTTGCATATGGGCATAGTGATGCATATTCCACTGGCTATGTGAAAAGAAAATGAAATATCTTATTTATTGTTGAAAGGAATTTTTGGAAAAATCATAGTTTTCAGACATACTCATATTTTTGGTGATTGTCGGCAAAGGATTTGAGTTTTACTGTTATACTTGAAAGAAAATATTTTTTTTCGGAATTGTATATGAGTTGAGCATTCTATTATTGAGTTACTACTTGTGCTGCTTTAAATTGTGTTGTTATGAGATGTTATTGGTTATTGAGTGGACTCTGACCTTGGTGCAAGCTCGTCACTACTTTCAATTGTTGCTTATTGAGTATATGGGGTCGGTTGTACTCATACTACACTTCTGCACCTTGCGTGTAGATGTTGGCTATTGATGTTGCTGTGTTCGTTGGGAGCTGGATCTGAAGATGTACCTGTGTTCCGGTTGTAGCTGCCTCTTGTTCATGGTAGCCTTAGATTTATAACAATTTGTTCATGTACATTTCGAACAGATGATGTATTATTACATACCAGTTTTTTAAATTCTATTCTTAGAAGCTCATGATCTGTACTACCAGTCCTTGGGGCGTTTAATAGGGTCAGTTAAATATTATTTGAATCAGATATTTGTAAATTGGCTTACCTAATGGGTTGGGTTAGGTGTCATCACGGCTAGTTGGATTTTGGGTCGTGATAAGTTGGTATCTGAGCTCTAGGTTCATAGGTTATACAAGCTATGAGCAAGTTTCTAGTAGAGTCTTGCGGATCGATATGATGACGTCCATACTTATCTTCGAGAAGCTACATGGCATTTAGGATAATTTCCTATCTTTCTTTTGTTATCGTGCAGGATTTATTCATCTTGAAACATAACTCTTTGAATTCCTTCCACGCATTTGTGTGCGCATGTGAGCACTCTGTATCAGTTTTGCGTTGCCGACTTGTGATTCCATGAACAATGTTTGAGATGTGTATTCTGTGTTCTGGTGATGAGCCAGTCTGGAGGACTTGAGGCCAGATTTAGACCGCAGCTTAGGCTGGTAGCTTCAGTTGTGTGAACTTATACATTTAGACTCATATGTCCAGCAGTGTCACTATGAGTGAAATTTGTGGCTTGATGAGCGGTTGAATAGCTATATGATGAGCATGATGTGACTACAGAATGTGTCTAGATGGTTCGAATATGACGAGATAAGTTTGTTTGGGATGTGAAAAGGACTATTGGGTGCTTAATTTCTGTCTTGATGTGACATATAGTCTCGGGTTATGAGTATGTTGAAGGGTCTTTCACGTTATGAAACTGGGGACAAATTAAATTCTCATGTCTTGATAATGAGTTTGGACTCATAAAGATTAAGTGATTGCGTAGAAATTGTGGCTGAGAAAGGGTATAACAAGATGCCAATTTGAGGCTAAGCATGTATGTTATCTCTTGCAGAGTAATCTACGTAGGTGTGTTCTTTATAATGTTGAGTGGAGAGTTTATGTTCTACCAGCGGAGTGTATGCGTTGAGATTTGAATTCAAATCTGGGTGAGAAAGTTGACTCGACTGTCAAGAGAATAAATGCGAGCTTAACAGATAAATTTAGGTATTTTATGGTTTGTGTTACTTGAGCTTGTGAAGAATTTTCGTTGAAATGACTGCAATATTATGGTAGTAATAGAGTTTGGATATTGTGAGTTATGGAATATTTTGTTCTATGGATTTGAGCCAAGTGGGGGAGCCTTCTATTAACGATTTGATTTCATGGTTATGTGTTGTATTGGTTTCGGTTGGAGACATACATGTGAATCGGTTATGACTTGCAGAGATTGAGATCGAGGATGACTCGAGTAAAGAAATTCCTGGATACATGTTACATTTCACTTTATGAGTATATGAAAATCACAGAATGAGTTGAATTGTTATTCGTGACGGATGTAGTGTGCACGTAGTATGAATTTGCTCGATTGCGTTAAGGCATGGTTACTTCTTTGGGCTGTTGTTGTGCTAATTGAGCATAGGCAGTTCAGCCCATTTGGACGGTGAAATTGAGATTTGAGGAGAGTGGATGACTCTCGAGTAAGTTCTAACGGGTTCAAGATTTATATATGGCAATCAAAAATTTTTCCGGATTTGTGTATGGATAGAATCTGAGATTTACATTTAATGGTGCCAGACTTGCGGTAATTCTGTATGACTATGGATTCTACAGTCCAGCATAAGAAAGGTAAAAGAACAATTTTCAATTCACATAAGGTATTTTTAGAGTGGGCGTTTCGGTTGTGGTACTTATGGGGGTGCTTAAGAAGAATACAGTAACCTATGGGCCTTAGGGTGATGTGGTTTTATGTTAGGATGTCTTGTAGTGAGCTTTGGGTAAGGATTGTGGAGTTCTGACAAGGAGAAGTGTCAACTTGGGGATAATTCAGAAGAAACTCGGAGAAAATAGAACGATTGGTAGTAGGTTAGACCGGTATGGTAATGGTATGATCAGCTCTTTGGTTACTTATGATGTGGTGGGACTCTACAGATGTTTTGGTGGCAATATTCTTAGGTTTGGTGACCTGCATGGCTTGGTAGAATTAGGGAGATTCAGCTCTAATGGCTTAGTTGTGTGCAAATGGATTTCAAAGTGTTCTTAATGGTTTCTACCATGGTTTGAACCGGATATTATTTTTACTGGTATGGGGAAACGTGTTATGTAATTGTGATTTTCTCCTAGAAGGGAGCAAGAGAAAGGTTTCTAACTAACTAGGTATATAATTTGCTGGTGACTCAGAGTTCAAAATGAGATTCTTGTGCTTGTCACATGATGGCATGATATATGTGGTGTATTGTGTGGGATTAAGATTTACATCTACAAGTTGGCAGTTCAGTCTTGAAGGGAAAGTCAAGAATTTTGGACAACATGGTCAGTTTCAGATATTTAGGTGAATGTTATAACTGCTCGGTAATCCCTGAGAAGGATGCGTATTTCAGAAGGCGCATAGTGTTTTGACTTGCAGATGTTCATCGGTATTGCAGTACTTACCTGGTTGATAGACTGTTGATATTGTAGTTATTGCTATGTGGCACGGAAAAGTTTTGGAAGAATTCCTCGTGGGATGATTGTGCATGAGAGATGTGTTAGTCATTCAAATTCTAGAGTTGGGATCAGTTATGATGATTCATGCGTTCTATGAATTTGGAGACTCGGAGTTCTCAGAAGCATATTGTTTCAAGGTTGTGACCTGTTTGAAGTGGGTATTTTATTTAAATCCAGTGGAGGCACTAGTTGTGTTAATTATTTGGGACAGCTACGCACTATGAGTGCGTATATATGTGAGGTTTGAGCCAATGTGCGGGCATCGAGGCAAGTATTTATACTCGAAAGAATGCTTAGACTATGATATTCCTAGAGTTGACTGTTAAGCGTAAAGTTATAATGATTCTCATGTACTTACCTTTGTTGAGAACTATCTGGGCTGCACTTGAGGTTACAAAAGGCTAATTCCCTGAATAAACGTGGTAGTTACTATTTCTGCGTTAAATTGTCGATTTCAAGTGTGATAGCAGACTTTGCACATGCTTACACTATGGCGTGTTATTTATACCAGTCCAGGAGCAAGAGAATCTTATTTCATGTAGCATATACATATGTACTTAATTGATTGCTCATGTATTATATGCTTAGACTGGAGGTCGGTGACAATGCCAGGCGGATTATGTTATTGGCACGTGAGTTGTCCGTGCGGATCCATATATTGATACTATAGCACGTGAGTTGTCTGTGTGGATTCATATATTGATACTATAGCACGTGAGTTATCCGTGCAGTTGATGTTAATATGAGCTCTAGGGGAGCTGGTTACCGTTATTAGATTTGTGTGTCTTGGTTCTACTATATATGATGAGCTCATAGCATTGCGGTTGTGGTGATACTTGTTGAACTTGCAATACGGTTCTCTTCTTTGAGACATTTTTCATTTTTGGGTACACGGATAACGCAGTTGTGACTTGAGTTATATTGGTGTGGCATGTCTGTGGGATTGTTGTGTTTAATAATATAAGGTTATTGAACCTAGAATGTGTACTATCATGTTTGTTTACGGTATATTCGGGAGGATAATTTTGAAAGTCGGCTTAGAAAGTAATTATGGTTCTGGTTGGGGCTAGAGAGCTCCATGACTTGTTGATCTAATAAGGGGTTATGAGATTCCATGTGTTTCTTTTATTACCGGCTGTGTACGAAGATTTTGGAATGAGCTGTTGTTTGATATGTGGTTTAATACCGGTATCGGGTTTGTTTTAAGTAGCTACATTGATTATAAATTATTGCAAGTATGCGAGTTGTGTGTTATATCATATGATTACATATGGAGCTATGGCTAAGGCCTAATACAGCTTATTAAGACTCATACAATGTGTAGATGTGAGATTCGAGCCTTGAAACGAAATGTTTGGATGTTGGAAATTGGATTCCAAGGTTAATGGGCTAAGACTAAATTAGTTATTTTCAGTTATATGGTATTGTCGGGCCTATATGGTATAGGGTGACGTGGCATAACCCCCGGGTATGTGCGTGGTAAGGTGGAATAGTGATTTGATGGCCTGGAAACAATTCTTGGCACATTCGAGGACGAACGTATGCTTAAGTGGGGGAGAATGTAACGACCTGATTTGTCGTTTTGATTCATTACTCTCTTTTCTACTATTTGAAGCCTTGAATAGTTTCATATGATGTATTATGACGTGTGTGAATCGTCGGTTTTGATTTTCAGGCGTTTCGGGATTTGTTCGAAAGAATAAATTTCATGTTGGAAGCTTAAATGAAAAGGGTTGACCGGAGTTTGATTTTTATGCAAACAACTCCGGAATGGAGTTTTGATAGTTCCAATAGCTCCGTATGATAATTTTGGATTTAGGAGTATATCCGAAAAATTACTTGGAAGTCAGTAGTTAAATTAGGCTTGAAATGACTAAAATAGAAATTTAAGTTGGAAGTCTGACCGGGGAGTTGACTTTTTGATATGGGGGTCGGAATCTGATTTTTTGAAATTTGGAATAGGTCTGTTATGTCATTTATGAATCGTGTGCAAAATTTGAGGTCAATCGGACTTAATATGCTATGTTTCGGCATCGAGCCTAGAATGTTTCGACGTCAATTCTTCAAGAATACGTGGTATCACCTCAAGACAATGAGCTCCAAATTCGATTTTGATTAAAGCATTAGATCCGTATTGAAATTATAGAGCCATAGCAAAAAGAATCGTCGAATTCAGACATCATATGAGAGAGTTATGCCCATTTCCGCGTTGGGAGAGATTTGTCGTCGTCGTCAGCGCCCAGGGTAGCGTGGGGCTCTATCCCTGGCACTGGGACTGCTGGAGGTACTGGAAAGGGCGACATAGGCAGCGTCCCACACCACTTGTGGCGCCATAGGCAGCGCCCCACACCACTTGTGGCGCCACAGACGTAAAAACCCCATAAAACAGGGGTTTTCAGCCATTTTTGACAAAAAAAAAAGTTGGGGAGCTCGGTTTAGGCGATATTTGGGCGATTTTCATGGATAAACATTGGGATAAGTGTTAATTATCCTATATTGATTATATTTCATGATTCCATATTCATTTACATCATGAATCTGTGAATTTATGGAAGAACAATCGGATGTTTATAAAATCTTCCAAAAATGTAAAATGAAGATTTTTGAAGGTCAATCCAATGTTGGAATTTGATAATTTTTATATGGTTGGACTCATATCGGAACGGGAGTTCGGATTTTGTAAGTTTCATCGGATTTCGAGACGTGGGTCCCACTGTCAATTTTTCGAGCGGTGTTGAGATTTTTTGTAAATTGTTAAATTGTAAACATTAGAGTAAGTTGTGATTAATTTGCACGTTGTTTGAATAGATACGAGTTGTTTGGATTGAATTGAGGAGATAGGAAGGCGTATGGAGATTGATACGCGCATAATGGAATTTCCGGAGTATTGTACAGCTTGCTCGGTATTGGATTTGACTTGTTCGATGTAAGTAACTCTTCTAATCTTGGAGCTGAGGGTATAAACTCTGAATTATACATGCTATGTATTTGGTGTTGAGGTGACGCACATACTAGGAGACGGGCGTGTGGGCGTGCACCGTGTGAACTATGATTCCGTTATTCCTATGGTACTGTGTAGTTACCTGAACTTATCTGAATGAAAATCTCTACGTACTGGAGTTATTGAGATGAGAATCATGTTAAAATCATGTTGAGGCTATATGCCAGTATTATTGAGACCCACAGAGGTCATATTGTTGTTGAATTTGTTTAAATTGAAATTTGAAACTCATTCATGTTCATTCATTTCATATAATCTCTCAGTCTCTGTTTCTAATTATTGATTCATCATATCATCATTTTTGGGCTAATTTGCATGACATTGTGAGCCCGAGAGACTGGATAGATCGATGACTGAGTGAGGCCGGGGGCCTGATTGTGAGGATGATTATGGGATCGGGCTGCATGCCGTAGCAGGCCATATTGGCTATATATATATTATTATTTATGGGATCGGGCTGCGCTCCGCAGCATGAGTGACTGATTTATGCCATGATTGGTTTGTTATAGCACTTGGGCTGAAGGAGCCCCTCATGAGTCTATACACTCCCCTAGTGAGCGCAGGTACCTATTGAGAACGAGTGCCGAGTGCTGAGCGCAAGTGCTGAGTGACTTGGGAGGATTGAGTGACTGTGAGGCATGAGTGACTGTGAGGCATGAATGACTGGGAGGACTGAGTGACTGAGAGGATTGAGTGACTGGGAGGACTGAGTGACTGAGAGGATTGAGTGACTGGGAGGACTGAGTGAAATGATACTCTAATAGTATGCATATGGTTTTATCACTGAGGTGCATCGCATTGACATGCGCACTTGACATGCGTGCATAGAGATGCATTTTCTTCATGTTGTACGGTATCACGTCATTCATGATTTCTCACACATATTGGCATATGGGCATAGTGATGCATTTTTTACTGGCTATGTGGAAAGAAAATGAAACATCTTATTTATTGTTGAAAGGAATTTTTGGAAACATCATAGTTTTCAGACTTACACATATATTTGGTGATTTTCGGCAAAGGATTTGAGTTTTACTGTTATACTTGAAAAGAAAATATTTATTTTCCGAAATTGTATACGAGCTGAGCATTCTATTATTGAGTTATTACTTGTGCTGCTTTAAATTATATTGTTATGACATGTTATTGGTTATTGGAGTGGACTCTGACCTTGGTGCAAGCTCGTCACTACTTTCAACCTAAGGTTAGGTTTGTTACTTATTGAGTACATGGGGTCGGTTGTACTCATACTACACTTCTGCACCTTGCGTGTAGATGTTGGCTGCTGATGTTGTTGTGTTCATTAGGAGGTGGATCTGAAGATGAAGCTGCATTCCGGTTGTAGCTGCCTCTTATTCATGATAGCCTTAGATTTATAACAATCTGTTCATGTACATTTCGAACAGATGATGTATTATTTCATGTCGGTTTTATAAATTCTATTCTTAGAAGCTCATGATTTGTACTGCCAGTCTTTGGGGAGTTTAATAGGATCAGTTAAATATTATTTGAATCAGATATTTGTAATTTGGCTTACCTAACGGGTTGGATTAGGTGCCATCATGGCTAGTTAGATTTTGGGTCGTGACAACAATTATCTTGCACTTATTCCGTGAAAATCCTATTTTTTCCCATTGATAACTTCCTTGCTTACCTTTGTTGCGATTGTCATTAGTCAATAGCTTTAGATTCTTAGTTAATTTAATTATTAATCATATAAATCTCAATTGTTGATTCTCCTGGATAGCAATCTAGCTACAAATTACGAGAACATTATTTAAATTCAATCCATGTGGACATGATATTATACTATATTATCTTTGACTAGCAAGCACAATTTAAGTGTGTGTTTTGCGCTCGTCAAACACACAGAAAAAACATGAAATGGGTGATCAACAAAGGTAACTCAGATTTTTGGCGGGATAACTGGATGGGTAAAGGAGCTTTAGCCAATCTAGAACCTATCCTTCAAGATCCAATAATATTAAGGTGGTTGATTTCCTCTATCAGGGAGAATGGAACACAAGGAAGCTTGCGAGATACCTATCTAGGAATATGGTGGAACATATCAAAACTATTGATATAGGTAAATGTAATCAGCAAGATTATGCAGTATGGGAGCCGTCGTCAGACGGAACATTTACAAACAAATCGGTCTGGGATAGCTATAGAGAGAGGGGTCAACATAGTCATTTCCTAAAGAAACTCTGGCATAAGAAAATTCCTTTCAAGATATTATTTTTTGTATGAAGAATGATTAAAAGGAAACTTCCTTTTGATGATATTTTAGCTAGATTTGGAAAAAAATTTGGTTTCTAGATGCTTTTGTTGTCTAGAGCCGAAATGTGAATCAATGCAACATGTGTTTGTTGAGATTGATGTAGCAAGACATATGTGGAATTTCTTTAGAGCACCACTGGGAATTAAACATCAACTGATACCTGTAGCACAGGTTTTTAATAACTGGTTCAGTATCAAGCCAAAGAACTATATCCATAGGATGGTTTTGCAGGTCACTTCCATGGTTATATGCTGGAAAATCTGGAAAGACTTTTGTTCATGTAAATTTGGTAATCAAAGGAGAATGATATATATCTCTATTAAACGTGAAATTTCTTAGATCCTTACAACAGCTATAAAATTGGAATTTCCTAGCTGCTCTATGGATCAGTCCTGGTGCAATATGTGTGATATGGTAGAAAGGTTAAGGCTTATACCAAGAAGCATAACTGTCTTATAGCAGTTACCGGTAGAAGGTAGGTACAAACTTAACACAAATGGGAGTTATATACAGGGGAGTGGACAAGTAAGAGCTGGAGGCATTCTAAGAGATCATGAAGGGAGACTAATTATGGCTTTTGCCATAACACTTAGCTGCTGCAGTAACAACCTGGCAGAAGCTATTGTTGCTAGGTTTGGAACTGAGTGGTGCCTGAATAATAGGTACACAGAGGCGGATTTAGAACTGGATTCACTTATTGTGGTGAATATGCTTAAGAACATATATGTGGACAATGAAAAAATAAAGATTGTGATAGATGAAACTTTCCAGTTGCTATCACAGTCTAATTTTGATATAATGCACTGTTTCAAAGAGGCTAATCAGGTGGCCGATGGACTTGCAAAGATGGCCTCCGCTACTCAACAAGAATCTGTGATGTTTCAATTCCAGGATCTTCTAAGAGATGCTAGGGGAGCTTATCAATTAGATAAGTGGCAACTACCTAGCATAAGAATCAGATATGACAGGGCTAATTTCTTTGTAAGCTAATTGTCCTTTTGTATATTTCCCGTCTGTGTATGACTCTAACAATTGGAACCACAGAGTTTTTGTTAAAAGGTTTAGGCCAAATCCCCCTCTTTATTGTATCTTTTTGGACATAATACAACCTAGTACAAGACTGAGAAGCTTATTTTAAAACAAAAAAGTAAGAACGTAGTAGGACGCTTGACACATAATAAACTAATTCTTGTTTTGATTATTGGAAAATCGATATAAGAGTTTTTAGATACTTATAATTAAGGAACCACAGATTTTAAACTCACATACGAATATTTTGATCCCTAGAGAGGTAGTTGAATATTCAAACTACGATTTTGGATAGACCATATTAAAGACACTAGATTCGGGCCTAGAAGTGCCATTGGAACTTCATAAACCAAATTCCTCCCATTTCATAAAGCTTCTTGCCAATCAAAAAGAGATATAAAGTATATATTTTATATAGTGGATTATCGATTTTAATAATCCATAATAGGATTTGCTGAATTTTGACCATGTAATAAAACTATCTTTTTATTTGACCAAGAATTACTGGTAGAGGACCCCAAGCTTATTCTTGTTATTAATTCAGATTTTATCAATCTTAAGAAGGCATAAAAGTTGCGTTTGAGTTACGCTTAAGTTTTACAGCTCGGTGCAAAGTAGGGTTGGTATTTAATTTCTTTTGTTGGAAAAAAACCATAATTTTTAAATTACTATAGTAATCTTATGCTACGATGTATCCTATCAGTGAGTGTATATATATTTTTAAAATTATATAAATATTATTAAATAATATATGGGAGACGTAAAATAAAGATTAAAAAATATTTAAATCTATGAATATAAAGAAGATTAGTGATATTAAACTAACTAAACAAAGGATTGTAACTTTTTATTTCATGTTTAATCATTCTTTGTAGATAAAGTGTACCTTCGATGACATGAAATTAGAGGAATGTATTGTAATTTACTTTTTATTCTATGTTTAATATATTGTTCTCTAAATAAAATTATACCTCCTTACAAAATGTATTCGTAAAATTCTTATAAAATAAGAAAAGGTAAAAAAAGAAAACATCCCTAGAGTTCTTAACATAAATAATAATAAAACAAATATACATCTAATAAGGAATTATCAATTTAGTCCAATATAAACTATGTTTTTATAGGGTAAAAAAGGCGAACGACATTTCATTAAGAACTTTCGTACGTTTTATATAGTATAGTATAGATATAGATATAGATAAATTGATAAGACAGCGTTATTTATTATAAGTATTTTAGTTCTTAGGGACGGGAATAAAGGCCAAGAAGTTGATCTTGTTTAGTCACTAAATCATACTTAGAAACTAAAAAACAAAATGATCTTTGCATCTAAATTAGAAATATATATGGAATTTAAATTTGATTGACATTGTTATTTTAAAATTCATGCATTTCACTAAATTGCATTTTTTAATGTATTTACCCATATAATTGTCATATGTTTATATAGTAGTTTTCTTTCATAACATGTATATATTTTTATTTTCTTGATTTGTGCCCTTTTTTCATTGAAGCGTGCTCTTTAATTCTACTTTGCGCTAAAAACCCTAGCAAGCCCGTGGGAATTTTCTACCTTTTTTGTATTTGACAACACTGGTCTAATTCGGTACATAATTTATATGTGATTCACCATAATCATCTAAGACTGACAAATACTTTTAGTAACATACTAAAGTATCGAAATATTTAATTTTTAACAGGGGTAGGGGCCAAAATCATAAAATAAAAGTTCAAAATAATAATAATAATAATAATAATAATAAGCTTTGCGAGCCCCTTTTCAATTAAGGAATTTTTGAAAATTTTCAATAATAATTAACGGTGTAGTATTTTTACATTGCTCAGCCTGTATTATTTTCTTGGTCTAATACTCGATTTTATTTTTCTTTTTCAAACATACTATTAAAAGTTACGTTAATATAAGAGATCTGTGGTTGGATTGAATCTTTAAGGCTTTAGCGATAAAAATGAAAAAGTAAGATCAACAAAATTTCAATAAAACTATCGAATCAATTCCAACAAACATAAAACCCTTAAAATAAGATGATAATAGTTGCATAGATATATAGATTTGATCATAAATGACCATGTAAAACTCGATAACAAGTGCCCTTTTTGGTGTTTACGATTATCTAGGGGTTCCATAGGAGAAAATCTTGAAAAATAGAAACCAAATGGCACATAACTTCAACATAAACATAAATTCTTAAGACATGCTTTTCCACTTCATTTGCTGCCTTCTGTCCCTCTTTAAGAGGAAAATCTTTTTGACTTTTGTTTTGTTGCCTCTGTGGCTTTTTCTTGCCACCTTCTCTCCTTCTCCTTCTCCCTCTCCTTCCACTTCATTTGTTTCCTTATTTTCTACTTCCTCCTCATCTGCCTTAGTAACTTCTGAAAATCATAAAAAGAACAAAAATAAATATTAAAAAACAATAAAATAGAAGAAATCCTTGTCAATGTTCTTTTTTGTTTTACTTTATGCATTCAGTATCAAAAATATTTCTATAGGTCTGATTAATCGAGATTTGCGCTGTGTATGCCCGTTAAATAAGGAAGCGCTCCCTAACTGGAGTTTAATCAATCAAAGTAAAAGCATTCTTTTATACATAAATCAAACTTCATAGAAAATTCAAGTAAACTTTAAAAAAAATTAGAAAATACCATTAGATTCTTCACTGTTTTCTGGAGAAGGCATAAAAAATGATGGTGTTGCATTTTTGAATTTTGGTAAATTGACTGGGTGGGTTTTCAAAAGGTCACGGAGGCTAACATAGTTAGATTCTGCCATGTTTTTTCTTGCAAAATAAATTGAAGAAAAAAAGAAATTGATGTTTGTTTATTGGAAAAAGTAACATATATATAGTATGCTTGTAATATGAGTGTAGATTATGTGACAGCTTTTATTCACCTTGGGATAAAAGTTAATTAATTGGTAGCCGATTAGGGATATATTAGAACGTTGAATTAGAATACAGTCAAAATAAAATTGTCTTAAGAGATTCCAAAGATAGTTTGACTTACAGAAAGACTCAGATAAAATATAGACATTTGAAACTCTTTTCAAAAAACAATTTAAAAAAAGAGGCATGATCCTCATTTATTTTATCTTTAGTTGCATTTTTTAAAAATCATCACTTATAAGATTGGAATCATATTGTGTTTTCACATTTGTTAGAAGGTCAAGATTTCGGTATTATGATTGAGAAAACTTATCAATACTCTTGAAAATATTTAATGGGTTCAGGAAAAAAATGTGCATCTTTAGTAAACTTGAAGACTTTGCACAACTCCAGTTGTCACATTTGAGAATGAGTTTAAAATTAGATAAATGATTTCTTTATTATAACTTTTAATTTAATTTGTTGCTTTTTAGTTTTATAGGCACTGGTATATATACTTTACCTACTTAATTATTAATGAAACAAACTTGTTTTATTTTATATATATATATATATATATATATATATATATATATATATATATATATATATATACTAGTTTTTAGGGTACGCGTGTTGCGCGTGTACTTCCGCTTAATGAGTATAAAATTTTAAAAGAATTATATAAATCTTATATTAAAAATTATGTTCGAGTTATTATAAGAAAAGAAGAAAAAAAAAAATATATATATATATATATAGTGATTACTAATCTTAATAATTTAATTACTCAATAAAATAAAACACTCTGCCCTGCAGAAAGTTTGATATTTTCCTATACATATGCGATATTTTCTTATTTTTAATTTGTACATGAGTGTATTTTTATTTTAGCACTCCTATATGACATATATAGATAGAATATTTATATATGTTTTCTTATTTAATTATATAAGTAGGCCTACATAAGTATTCATTATCTTTTGATGATTATTCCATCGTCAATTGTTTTATATGTGTACGGTAATTTGCATAAAAGTTGAGATATTTAGGTTAGTGATCAATTTTATGTGTTTATGCTACGTTTGTGTTTAATTAAAATGGTGAAATCTAAATAGATTTTTAAGTTTTAAATATTAGAATTTTGTACCCAGTGCAAATAAGGAAGGATTTGGTAAATAAAACTTAGTAGATTTTAAATACTTAAATATTAAAACAAATTAAATGACTATTTTATTTAGGCGAACGATATTTTACTAAGGGCCTTTGTGCTTTTAATATATATATATATATACTGTCTCTT
>AWOL01S0041497.1:32017-66274 GCA_000715115.1 Nicotiana otophora | reverse complement strand
GTGCTTTTAATATATATATATATATATATATATATATATATATATATATATATATATATATATGGGAGTGGTGAAATGGGACAATCTCAAGTATCGAATTTTGAAATATTCTTTGTTATGATCTTTGATTGAAACTTCACTTTTATTGTTGGTTAATAATAAATAAAAGAAATTAAAAGAAGCTACGCAAGTAGAAATATATTTAGACAGAATCTAACTCGAAACAATTTAATCTTTCCACTATTTAGTCAAGGAAATCCACAAAATAAGCTATCATAAAAAGAAGTTAATTGATAATTGACTTCCGAAGCCAAAGATACAGAAATGCATCACATTTGATTTCATTACTCCTAACTTTAGAGTGTAATTATTTTACAGATCCATTGTTGTGCTCTTAGTCTAAATATTTAGAAACTGCTATATTCTATAGAGTTGTAGTTAGACCGATTATGTTATATGGAGCTGAGTGTTGGCCCGTCAAGAAGTCCAATTTTCAGAAGATGAAAGTAGCTGAAATAAGGAGTTGAGATGGATGTGTGGCATACCAGGAAAGAAAAGATTAGGAATGAAGTTATTAGGGACAAGGTAGGAGTGGTATCTGTGCAAGACAAATTGCGGGTATCAAGGCTGAGATGGTTCGGGCATGTGAATAGGAGAGACATATATAAATGCTCCGGTCAGGAGGTATGAGAGGTTGTCCATGGTGGGTCTGAGGAATGGAAGGGGCAAGCCTAAGAAGTATTGGGGAGAGGTAATTAGACAGGACATGTCATTGCTTCAACTTACCGAGGATATGGCCTACGCTAGGAAGGGGTTTAGGTCGAGGATCAGGGTTGTAGGTTGACAGATAGTAGTGTATTCCTCCTAAGCTGACCAGTAGTACTAGGACTATTTTTGTAATTTCTTATTCATGGTTCTTTATTATTACATATTGTGGCATTCGTGCCTGTTACCATATTACATTGTTGCTACTATTCTTTGCTACTGCCTACTTGGTTGCTTTATTTCCACTGTTCCTTGAGTCGAGGGTCTATCGGAAACAGCCTCTCTATCTCTATGAGGTAGGGGTAAGATCTGCGTACACACTACCCTCCCCAGACCCCATTTATGGGATTAAATTGGGTTTGTTGTTGTTGTTGTTGTATATTCTTACTACCTTCATCCTTATAATTAGCTTCTATAAGAGTCGTGAAAACAACCTCTTGCAGAAATTTAGGGTAAGGCTGCGTATAATAGATTGTTATGGCCCGGCCCTTCTCCAGACCCTGCGCATAGCGAGAGCTTAGTGCACCGGATCTGTCTTTTTTCTCCTCCTCCCTTCCTTGCATTTTTGGTAGAAACGATATTTGTATTTACTAATTGATATGAATCATAACACGGAGTTAAGGTCACGACAGACAGCGACCTTGAGTTATATGTACAATAATAACTGTGTTTACAATCAAATATTTATAGATATTTAATAAATTTATTAATTAATACAAATACAAAATATGAATAAAAATTACTGGATTCACGAGAACTCATATGCTTAAAGCTAAATCCGCCTCAGGCGGCAGACCTATATGAATTGGAGTATAGCTAGTTAATACCTAAGTTACTATTATTGTCTGAAATATTAGTGTGTGTTTTTTGACAAAAGTAATTTCTAATTTGCCTGCCCCGGAAGCATTTTAGGCAAACACTGTAGGAACTGCATAAAAAACAATGCGATCAAAAAGCATCCTGGTATTGTAATGATAGATCATATACTTAAAAAGTCAAATATTAGTACTTATTAATTAAAACCCATGTTTTTTAGAAATTCCATCACTTAATTATTAAGGATGTGTAGTTTATACAAATAAAGGCAATGCCTATTTGCATCTCATTCACGTGCAGACCAACGTATATGCATGTTAACGTGCACGTTTAATTCTGAAGTTGTATCTGTCGATAAGAGCTTCTCTAAACCTATTCTATGTACAAAAAAGAAGAAATATGCACTGTTATATGGTGCTTGCACCTTCTAAATTGTGAATTTAGAACATGTTAGTCTAACCTTAAACTATAAGTTGGAAAAGTATAGTGTTTATTTGGCATGTTTAGTATTTGCGACATGGTATTTTATTGTTTTTATGTTAAATCTGAACTAATTTGTACTCACGATGTAGCAATACCGTACTCTTCTTTTGTTGCCATTGCTACTTAGGTACCACAGTGATATAGAATCAACCAGTAAATTAAATAATTTTTTGAAAGGGGTTGATTTGAGGAACAAAAGGTTAACTAGAGCCCAAGGGCATATTTACTGTTCTAAGTCAACCGCCAAGGTAACGTCCACTTTGGGCATCATGATTTTGTTTCGTTGGGCTTTAATTCAAAAGGCGCAGGAAGTGCACAAGTACCCAACTTTGGGCTATTGTTTAAGTTGTACCCTAAGTTCAAAAATCTTTTACAACTCTACACACTTTCATACACAACTTCAGACGTACGTGACTGAAGCAACACTATTCACGTCTGAAGTTACGAACATAGTCTGAAGTTGGGGACTTCAAACGTAAACGTCTTAACTGCATATAAAGAACTAAGTGTACTTCAGATACCGCATACGTCTCAAGTGCATCTTAAGCAAGTTTTGTACTTAAGATGAAAACGTCTTAAGTGCGTGTAAAAAATTGGTTGCACTTAAGACGTTAGCACTTAAGATGCATTTAAGACGTATGCGTCTAAAATGCAGCTAATTTTTGTATGCACTTACGCCGTTTTCATCTAAAGTTCAGTTGTTAAGTTGAATCTTTTTTGTTCTTCAAATTTCAACAATCTAACACACGATTCAATGCTCAAATCTATTTCAAATGACCTCAAATCTAAAACATAAGTTTCAAATATCATAAAAACAAACTTCAGTCATTAATTTATCAGAATGATAACAAATCTAACAATCCCATTTCCTAAAAATGGTAATTTGTCAATGTTATGGAGTTATTTTTATTAAACAACAATAAATCTGACATAAGTTCCACTCACCATTCAAACCTTCACGTTAAAAAAATATTTTGGCAACAAATTCTTCTTCCACATTTTAAACAATTAAGAAGAAGAAGAAGAAGAAGAAGAAGAAGAAGAAGAAGAAGAAAGAAAGAAAGAAAGAAAGAAAGAAGGAAGAAAGGAGGAGGAGGAGGAAAGAAAGAAGAAAAGAGGAGGAGGAGAAGAAGAAGAGAGGAGGCGAAAGTAATATACTTTGTTTGAAGTTTATTAAAATTGTGTGCAAGTTAAATCATTTTAAAAAAGAGGATACATGTTAAATAGTAACGTAGAAACAAGGTATGGCGCAAAATTTTAACTCAATAGTAGAATCTTGAACTCGCCCTTATATTGTCCACGACCTTTTCTTCACACTTTAATATGGGATTCATTTGTAAGTTTTTGCTAGCGGTACATGGACTATTACGCTCAACCTCGTATAGGAACCCAGCATCCTTGCTGAGGTTTGACCTACCACTGTATTATGGAAGATATTATTATGTCACATCTCAGTTCCAACGGCCAAAAGAGGCCTCACGGTTCTATTTCAAAAACTAGCCGATGTTATACCCAAGGCAGTGTATTTGTACTACATCACGCCCCGCTGGGATTAGATCGATATAGGCAGGAATTTCGGCTAGTTTTCAAAATAAGTCTCTGCACAAGAATATTCTAGTGAATATTCTCTGCATTTGTACTATTAGGGTTTGCTAGGGATATGTATCAAAGATATAAGGGGAAAAGGAAAGGGATAGAAGGGGGCAATATTCATTTGATAAGAACACTTTTGAGAAGAAGATTCCCTCTATCTGATAAAAATACAAATATTATCTTTTGATAAAGATTCTTGCCCATATTAATCAACACCTTTCCACTAGATCCAAGGATTGTTCAAATAAATCTTGGGTCTTTTTGTCACTCATCATTGTCAGAAGAAATATTCGTCCAATTTATCCATTATTGGGTAAACCATTCTCCCCATTTACTTAAATGACATTTATCACTATTTATTGCTAGTTACACCTCCTTTATTACCCATACCTTAAGAATATTTTGTATTTATTAACATCAACCCTTTACGGGATCTGTCCCCATCTCCTACATGCTTCCAAGATTTGTATCTAATGTTATTATCCTTAACTATATTTAACCCAGTATTACTTAAATTTAATAGTTTAGCCGAAAGTTACACATTTTGGTCAAACAATTTGGCGCCGTCTGTGGGGATCTTCTAGTAAGTCTTTTAGTTTCGTCTAGATCTACAGTCGCCACTGGTTACTAACGTATCACAAAATCTCTTGGTAAGACAGTCTCCACATCTGTGGGAGAAGAGGCAATACCAGCGATAAAGAAGCTCCTTGAGGCCTGGCTAACTGATACACTGACCCTGACCAGCATCCTCCATAAGCACGTTCGGGATACGGCCGCAGAAAATGCGAGAACCTGTGTTACGCCACCAGTGGACGAGCAACAGGATCAACATCCCCTTCCTCTCATGACGATAGGTATCACTCACAGTGTTGTTAACAATGCAGGTGACGATGCTCTCCCGGCCATTCTGAAAAGGATTGAGGAAATGAAAAACGAAAACAAGGCGCTTCGGGACCAAATGAAAGAACACCAAGAAAGGATCGATAAAATACCGGGCGCCCCTAAGATATTACCGAAGAGGGATGTCGGTTGGCTCGTCAAGCAGTCATACAGTGATGGTGTTGCCTCACATGCCATACCAAAGACCTTTAAGATGCTGCCATATCTAAAAATATATGACGGCACAACTAACCCCGAAGATCATGTGACCATATATGTCACCACCGTGAAGGGAAATGACCTCGCCAAAGAATAAGTATCCTCCATTCTGCTAAAGAAATTCGGCAAAACCCTCATGGGAGGCGCATTGACCTGGTATTCACAACTGCATGCACGCTCCATCGAGACCTTTGAGGAAATGGCCGATAGGTTCGTAATGGCCCATACCGAGGCCAAGAAGTCTGAGGCTAGAGTAAATGACATCTTTGCAATTAAGCAGTCTCCGAGAAGGGGCTGAGGGATTTCCTCGCCTGTTTTTACCAAGTAAGGATGACCTTGCCAAATGTATCGGAAGGAATGGCGGTAGCAGCTTTTCATAACAGGCTGAGCAAAAATGGTTTGAGGGCAACGAGAAAATTATTAAGTCGACTTATAAAGTACCCCCCAACTACTTGGGATGAAATACACAATGCATATTGTGCCGAGGTCCGAGCAGACGAGGACGAGCTCAATGGTCCAACTCATCGATTGACCTCGGTACAAGCCGGATTCAGAAAATATCGAAGAAATGATATCAGGAGGGACCTAGTAGCTCTAGGACTCAACCGGTAACGGCATCTCCCATACGTCAGAACCACCGCCACATCCTCCTCCCGCCATGAGGAAGGCCCACCCCGATCAAGAACAGGGACTCATCGGAATGAAAGAGGTATGCCCCTTTTATTATTCGCTCACAATTTTTGCGTGTCACCTACAAAGATAGTCTATGCCTTGGAGAAGCTTGGACCAAAGGTGAAGTGGCCACAAAAGATGAGGTCGGACCCGAATACCAGAAAATCATATGCCCTCTACGAGTTCCATCAAGAGCGAGGACACAAAACCAAAGATTGCATCGCCCTAAGACATGAGGTCGTAAACATGCTATGACAGGGATACCTCAAAGCATTACCGAGCGATCAGGGAAGGACTAACTTGGCCAGGGAATGTGAACAACATAAGGGTCCACCGAAACCACCCTCGCCAACCCGCACCATCCATATGATCATCGATGTCGGAGATGATGCTTCCATCAACAGTGTGAAGTTCACCACAACCCACAAGCTCAAACGGTCGATCACCCACGAACAGTATGATGAATTCGAAGAAAGTATCATCTTCGATAAGTCAGATACCGATGGTTTGGCTTTCCCTCACTATGATGCTCTTGTTATCACTTTTACAAATTTTAGATACTGACGTAAGACGGGTTATGGTGGACGATGGGAGCGGTACGTGTATTATCCATCCTCGAGTACTTGCACAAATGAAACTCGACGACAAGATAGTGCCACGATGAATCACATTAACAAGCTTTAACAATGCAGTTGAGCAAACATCCGGCGAGATCACACTCCCTATCTTAGTGGGTGGCGTCACTTTGGAAGCTACATTCCACATAGCTAACCAGGACACGGCATACAACGCCATAATAGAGCGACCATAGATCCACACCATGAGGGCCATCCCCTCCATCCTGTACCAAGTCATCAAATTCCCGACTCCATGGGGAATATTCAGTATATGAGGGGAGAAACGCATATCCCAGTAATACTACCGCATCGCCCTAGACTGTACGGCCACCCAACAAACAAAGGATAAAGAAAAAGAGGCATAGAAATTATCATGTTCGAGGTCGGTATGCGATGACAGTGAGGACGTTATCAGAGACCCCGATTTGGACGAGGCCACATGATCGACCATAGAGGACCTTGATCCCGTTCAAATAGATAGCAACGAACACAACAAGAAAGCTCACATCGGCTGCAAACTTCAGGAACCGGGTAAGTTTTGTGAATTTTTAAATGCTAACGTGGACTTGTTTGCTTTTAGCCGTGCAGATATGCCAGGTATCCCAAAGGACATCGCCACGCACAAATTGAACGTCGATACACTCTACTTCCCGATGAGGTAGGATAGGCGTAAGTTCAATGTGATGACCCAAAGTGTCATCTTTAAATTTAATAAGTAATTTTGTATTCTAAGACTTTACAAAGCACTATTTATCATTCCTCGACTTGCATGCGCTGTCCGTATAATTTTTAGAAAAGTTTTTTTTGTAAAAAATGGAGTAAAATGTGAAATAGAGCTTTAAAACTCAACTAAGTTGACTTTGGTCAACATTTTGAGCAAACAGACTCAAATCAGTATTTTGACAGTTTCAGTAGGTCCGTATCATGATTTGGGACTTGGGCGTATGCCCGGAATCGAATTCCGAGGTCCCTAGCCCGAGATATGGAATTTTGATAAAAAAATTAAAAGTTTGAAAGCTTAATAATTTTTAAGAATTTACTGATGTTGGATTTATTGACACCGGATCCGTATTTTGGTTTTGAAGCCCGGTATAGGTCCACTATAATATTTATGACTTGTCTGCCGAATTTGGTGAGAAACGGAGTTGATTTGACATGATTCGGACGTCCGGATGTAAAAATATAAGTTTTAAAGTTTTTTTGAAAATTTTGTTTGATTTGGTGTCCGATTCGTCGTTCTAGGTGTTATTTTGGCGATTTGATTGCGTAAGCAAGTTCGTATGATATTTTAAGACTTGGGTGCATGTTTGGTTTGGATCCCCAAGGGTTCGGGTGAGTTTCGGATAGGCCACAGGATGATTTCGAACTTTGAAAAATTTGGTTTCCGCAAACTTCAAGTTTCTGGTGTATTCTTCTTAGCGTTCGCGAAGGAACTCTCGCGAACGCGAAGAGCAAATTAGACTGGCACATTTTTGTGCTTCGTGAATGCAATAGAGGGAACGCGTTCGCGAAGGGTCGAGATGCAAAGCTTCGCGTTCGCCAAGGGGAAATGACCGGAGAGAAATTTGCCTTCGCTTTCGCAAAGGGCAGCTCGCATTTGCGAAGGCCAAGCCAGGCAAGCTTCGCATTCGCGAGGTATCCCTCGCGTTCGCGAAGAGTAAAATTTAGACAACACAAATTTGTGCTTTGCGAACGCGAGGCACTGACCGCGTTCGCGAAGGGTAAAAATCCGAGAAACAGAACTTAAGTTCTGGAAAATGGTATTCGTCCCATTTTCAACCATTTTTCATTTTTGAGCTCGGGTAAGGCGATTTTTACGGGAAAACATTAGGGTAAGTTAGCAATTCCATTAAAGTGAATTTCGAATTTTATCCAAAAAATTAGTAAATTCACATGGAATTAATTTCTATGATTCGTATTGAGTATATCGAATTGTTTGTGAATAGATTTGACGCCTTTGGAGACAAAGGCAAAAGGAAAAGTTGTGGTCGAATAATTGATTGAAATTGCAAAGCGAGGTAAGTGTCGTGGTTAATGTTGACTTGAGGAATAGAACCCTTAAATTATTTGTTATGTGAATTGCATGTGAACGATGTATAGGCAAGGTGACGAGTGTCTATACGTCGTCAAATTAATTGTTTGCATAAATATTTGAAAATCATAAATTGTTCTAAGACACAAATTAATTGTTATAATAATTGTTTATCTCATATTCTTTGTCAAATATTAATTCTTAAATTCCTGCAATAATTGTTACATGCTATTTGATTTATGTGTCTTAACTGTTACTTGATATTTAGCATATTAAATATTAAACTGCCTATTTTCTCCCTAATTTCCAAAATAAATTGCTACTTGTCATTATCTGTTTCATGAATAAATCATAATTATTATATGTTTGGTGTCTTATAATTTCATATTAATTGTTGCATTTATTGGGACAAATTCTTTTATAAGAATTGGTAAGTGAATAAATATATTGGGGGATCGGGTTGCACGCCGCAACAGACTTATTAAAAAAGTTCATATAGGGGGATCGGGTTGCACACCGCAACAGACTTGATTAAAAATCCATATTGGGTGATCGGGTTGCACACCGCAACAAACTTATTTAAAATTCTATATATATACTTGATTAAAATAAATATATTGGAGGGTTGAAAATGAATATATTGTGGGAGCGGTTTGCACGCTGCAACGAAAATTGGTTAAAAGAATAATTGGTTATGACTGCTGAGCTGGCTCCAACTATTAAAAATGAGTTATCTGATTTAATTCTATTATTGTGGTTATTATTATTATTGCGTACAGGTTAATGTAAGTGACCTTCCTTAGCCTCGTCACTACTTCGTTGAGGTTAGGCTCAGCACTTACCAGTACATGGGGTCGGTTATACGGATACTACACTCTGCACTTCTTGTGCAGATTTCGGAGTTGGTCCCAGCGGCGTACTATAGACTTGCTCGGATTTCAGCTACCAGAGGAGACTTGAGGTATAACTGCACGGCGTCCACAGTTCTGAAGTCCCCGTCTACTTTATTTTAGCTATGTGTTTGTTTCCAGACAGCGTTATTTTATTCAGACCTTTATTTGTATTATTCTAGAAGCTCGTGCACTTGTGACACCAATTTTGGGATGGTATTTACACCGCTATTATTATGGATTTTTCACTACATTTCAGACTTTACTTCCGTATTGGTTCCCTTGTTATTAATTAATTTAAAATTATTTAAAAATGGCTAATATTATTCTAACGTTGACTTGCCTAGCAAGTGAAATGTTAGGCGCCATCACGCTCCTGAAGGTGGAAATTTTGGGTCGTGACAGTTGGTATCAGAGCACTAGGTTACATAGGTCTCACGAGTCACGAGCAAGCTTAGTAGAGTCTGAAGGATCGGTACGGAGACGTCTGCACTTATCACTCAGAGGCTATGAAGTTTAGGAACAATATCACTTCTTTCTTATTATGTCGTGCGATTTTATTCTATCATCGTTTATTGAACCATTCTACTCTTATTCTCTCACTGATGGTGAGAACACGTAATATATTTACCGATGGACAGGGACCAGAGCCCCCGATGGCAACTATGGCCAGGGGTAGAGGTCAACGCCGAGGTCACGCTAGAGGTCGAGGCAGAGGCAGAGGTAAAGCTCAGTCTAGAGCTCGAGCAGCTGCACCTGTTGTAGAACCTCGGGTGGATCTTCGGGAGGAGGTTCCAGTTCATAATGTACCAGTTGGACCAGTTCAGGTCCCGAAAGGATTCATAGCTACTCTAGTGCTTCAGAACGCTCTAGTCTGTTTGGTGAGTCTTATGGAGGGTGTGGCCTAAAATGGTATATTTCCAGTGGCACCAGCCATCTCACAGGCTGGGGGAGGAGCACAGACTCACACTACTCCCGCTCCAAAACAGATGGCTCCCCAAAATCAGGCTCCAGCATCCTCTCCAGTTGGGGTAGTTCATCCAGTTGTTGCGGCACGGACCGGTGATAGGCCTGCCATGTCTTTTGAGGCCTTATTGAGACTGGATAAGTTTACTAAGCTCTTTCCAGTTCACTTCAGTGGCACACCTCCTGAGGACCCACAGGATTATCTTGACCGCTGCCAAGAGGTGCTGTGGAACATGGGTATAGTTGAGACCAATGGGGTTGATTTTGTTGTATTTCAGATGACGGGTTCTGCCAACAGGTGGTGGAGAGATTATACATTGGCCAGACCAGTTGGATTGCCTGTACTTACCTGGGAGCAGTTCTCTCAGCTATTTCTGGAGAAGTTCCTTCCTATCACACTGAGAGAGGATTACCGCAAGCAATTTGAGCGTCTACAGCATGGCAGTGTGACTGTTACTCAGTATGAGTACCGTTTTGTGGATTTGGCCCGTCATGCTCTCCTTTTGTTACCTACTGAGGGAGAGAGAGTGAGGAGGTTTATTGAGGGACTCACTCATCCTATCAGGCTTCATATGGCCAAGGAGACCGAAAGTGAGATTTCGTTTCAGGCGTCTGCTAATGTCGCTAGGAGGATCGAGATGGTTCTTACACAGGAGAGAGGGTAGAGGTATGATAAGAGGCCTCGTCAGTTTGGTGGTTTCAGTGGTGCCTCGTCTGGAGGCAGGGGTAATTTTGGTAGGGGTCATCCTCCCAGACTGTTTCATTCAGCACTTCATGCATCTCCCGGTGCTTCAAGGAGTCACGGTCCTATTATGCCTTACTATGGGCAGCCAGCATTTAGTGCACATTCAGCTCCTATCAGTGCACCACCACTCCAGAGTTACTACAGCGGTTATCCGGCCCATTCGGGTCAGCTTCAGCCTCAGCAGCCACGACATCAGGATGGGTGTTATGAGTGTGGGAACATTGGTCACATCAGGAGGTATTGCCCTAGGTTGGCGAGTAATAGATCTTGGAAGGATTCTCGTGCCATCATACCGGCACCGGTTGCTTCACCGCCTGCCTAGCCATCTAGAGGTGGAGGTCAGGCCATTAGAGGTGGAGGTTAGACCATTAGAGGTGGAGGCCAGCCAGTTAGAGGCCATCCCAAGGACGCAATTCAGAGTGGTGGGGCTCAGCCCTGATTTTATGCTTTTCTAGCTAGGCCTGAGGCTGAGTCATACGATGATGTGATCACAGGTATTATTCCAGTTTGCCATAGAGATGCTTCAGTTCTATTTGATCCAGGATCTACTTATTCCTATGTGTCCTCCTATTTTGCTTCATATTTGGTTGTGCCTTGTGATTCTCTGAGTGCTTCTGTGTATGTATCTACACCGGTGGGAGATTCTGTTGTAGTAGATCATGTTTATCATTCATGTGTGGTTACTATCGTTAGTCTTGAGACTAGTATGGATCTTCTGCTTCTTGATATGGTAGATTTTAATGTCATCTTGGGCATGGATTGGCTGTCACCTTATCATGCTATATTGGATTGTCATGCTAAGACACTGACCCTAGCCATGCCGGGGTTACCTCGGTTAGAGTGGAAAGGAACTCCTGGTCATTCTGCGAGCAGAGTTATTTCTTATATGAAATCCCGGTGTATGGTAGAGAAAGGGCGTCTAGCCAGTTTGGCTTATATTCGCGATCCTAATGCGGATGTTCCTTCTATGGACTCAATACTAGTGGTTCGTGAATTTCCAGAAATATTTCCTGCAGATTTGTCGGGGAATGCCACCCGACAGAGATATTGACTTCTGTATTAATTTGGTTTCGGTCACTCAGCCCATTTCTATCCCACCATACCGTATGGCCCCGCCAGAGTTGAAAGAATTGAAGGACCAGTTACAAGACTTGCTTGATCAGGGATTTATTAGACCCAGTATCTCGCTCCGGGGTGCACCAGTATTATTTGTAAAGAAGAAAGATGATTCAATGCGAATGTGTATAGATTATCGGCAGTTGAACAAGGCTACTATCAAGAACAAGTATCCACTGCCAAGAATTGATGACTTATTCGATCAGCTTCAGGGTGCCAAGGTGTTTTCGAAGATGGTTTTGAGGTCTGGTTACCATCAGTTGAAGATTAGTGCATCTGATGTCCCTAAGACAGCTTTTCTGACTCGATATGGGCATTACGAATTCCTAGTGATGTTATTTAGGTTAACAAATGCCCCAGCAACATTTATGGATTTTGATGAATCGGGTGTTCAAGCCCTATTTTGATTCTTTTGTGGTTGTATTCATTGATGATGTCTTGATTTACTCCAGCAGTCGAGAGGAGCATGAGCAGCATCTTCGGAGTGTGCTTCAGACTTTGAAAAATAATCAGTTATATGCTAAATTTTCAAAATACGAGTTCTGGTTAAGCTCGATTGCCTTTTTGGGGCATGTTGTATCGGCAGAAGGCATAAAGGTGGACCCTAAGAAGATTGAGGTTGTTCAGAATTGTCCTAGACCTACCTCAGTTACAGAAATTCGGAGTTTCCTGGGTTTAGCAGGTTACTATCATAGGTTCATGGAAGGGTTTTCATCTATAGCAAGCCCATTAACCAAACTGACCCAGAAAGGTGTCCCATTCAGATGGTCAGAAGAGTGTGAGTTGAGCTTTCAGAAGCTCAAGACCACTATGGCTCCAGTGTTGGTATTACCCACAGGTTCAGGATCGTATAAGGTATATTGTGACGCATCTCACATTGGTCTTGGTACAGTATTAATACAAGATGGCAGGGTGATTGCATATGTGTCGTGGCAGTTGAAAGTTCACGAGAAGAATTATCTTGTTCATGACCTAGAATTGGCAGCCATTGTTCATGTGTTGAAGATTTGGAGGCATTATCTCTACGGTGTCTCGTGTGAGGTATTTACTAATCATCATAGCCTTCAGTATCTGTTCAAACAAAAAGAACTTAATATGAGGGAGAGAAGATGGTTGGAATTGTTGAAAGACTATGATATCACCATTTTGTATCACCCCGGAAAGGCCAATGTGGTGGCCGATGCTTTGAGTAGAAAGGTTGTGAGTATGGGCAGTCTTGCATATATTCCGGTTGGTGAGAGGTCGTTAGCTGCAAATGCTTAGACCTTAGCTAATCAGTTCGTAAGGTTAGATATTTCAGAACTCAGTCGGGTTCTAGCTTGCACAGTCGCTCGGTCTTCTTTATATGAGCGCATCAGAGAGCGGCAGTATGATGATCCTCATTTACTTGTCCTTAAGGACACGGTGCAGCACGGTGATGCCAAACAGGTTGTTGTAGGGAAAGATGGAGTTTTGCGAAGGCAGGGTCATATTTGTGTGCCTAATGTTGACGGGCTTCGTGAATTAATTCTTGAAGAGACACACAGTTTCAGGTATTCTATTCATCCAGGTACCGCCAAAATGTATCAAGATTTGCGGCAACATTAGTGGTTGAGGAGAATAAAAAGGGATATAGTTGCATATGTAGCTCGGTGTCTGAATTGTCAGCAAGTTAAGTACGAGCATCAGAGACCTGGTGGTTTGCTTCAGAAGTTAGAAACTCCTGAATGGAAATGGGAGCATATCACTATGGATTTTGTTGTTGGACTCCCACGGACTCGAAGAAAATTTGACGTAGTTTGGGTCATTGTGGATAGGTTGACCAAGTCATCATATTTCATTCCAGTGGCAGTTGCCTATTCTTCAGAAAGGTTAGCTGAAATTTACATTCGTGAGATTTTTCGCCTTCACGGTATGCCCGTATCTATTATTTCAGATCGAGGTATGCAATTTACCTCACACTTCTGGAGGGCTGTACAGCGTGAGTTAGGCACGCGGGTTGAGTTGAGTATAACATTTCATCCACAAACACACGGACAGTTAGAGCGCACCATTCAGATATTGGAAGATATGCTTCGCGCTTGTGTTATAGACTTTGGAGGTTCTTGGGATCAGTTCTTGCCACTTGTGAAGTTTGCTTATAATAACTACCAGTCAAGCATTTAGATGGCTCCATATAAGGCATTATATGGAAGGCGATGTCGTTCGCCAGTTGGCTGGTTTGAACCGGGAGAGGCTCGGTTGTTGGGTACCGATTTGGTACAGGATGCCTTGGATAAGGTCGAGATTAATTAAGATCGAATTCGCACAGCTCAGTCTAGGCAAAAGATTTATGCCGACCATAAAATTCGTGATATTGCATTCATGATTGGAGAAAGAATATTGCTCCGGGTTTCACCTATGAAAGGTGTAATTAGGTTCGGAAAGAAGGGCAAGTTGAGCCCTAGGTATATCGAACCCTTTGAAATTCTTAAAAGGATGGGTGAAGTAGCCTACAGACTTGCATTACCACCTAGTTTATCAGCGGTTCATCATGTGTTCCATGTGTCTATACTCCGAAAATATCATGGTGATTCGTCCCATGTGTTAAATTTCAGCTCAGTCATATTAGACAAAGATTTGACTTACGAGGAGCAGCTGGTGGCTATTCTAGCCCGGCAGGTCAAGTAGTTGAGGTATAAGCGTTATCCTTCAGTTCGAGTATAATGGACAGGTTAGCCGGTAGAGGCATCTACTTGGGAGTCCGAGTCGGGCATGCGGAGTAAATATCCACACCTTTTCTCTAGATCAGGTACTTTTTCTAACTCCGTTCGAGGACGAACGTTTGTTTTAGAGGTGGAGAATGTGATGACCCAAAGTGTCATATTTAAATTTAATAAGTAATTTTGTGTTCTAGGACTTCGAAAAGCACTATTTATCATTCCTCGACTTGCATGCGCAGTCCGTATAATTTTCCGGAAAGTTTTGTTTTGTAAAAAATGGATTAAAATATGAAATAGAGCTTTAAAACTCAACTGAGTTGACTTTGGTCAACATTTTGAGCAAACGGACTCGGGTCAGTATTTTGACAGTTCCGGCAGGTCCGTATCGTGATTTGGGACTTGGGCGTATGCCCGGAATTGAATTCCGAGGTCCCTAACCCGAGATATAGAATTTTGATGAAAAATTAAAAGTTTGAAAGCTTAATAATATTTAAGAATTTACTGATGTTGGATTTATTGACACCGGGTCTGTATTTTGATTTCGGATCTCGGTATAGGTCTACTATAATATTTATAACTTGTCTGCCGAATTTGGTGAGAAACAGAGATGATTTAACGTGATTCGGACGTCCGGTTGTAAAAATATAAATTTTAAAGTTTTCTTGAAAATTTCCTTTGATTTGGTCTCCGATTCATCGTTCTAGGTGTTATTTTGGCAATTTGATCGCGCGAGCAAGTTCGTACGATGTTTTAGGACTTGGGTGCATGTTTGGTTTGGAGCCTCGAGGGCTCGGGTGAGTTTCGAATAGGCCACGGGATGATTTCGAACTTTGAAAATCTGGTTTCTGCAAACTTCAGGCTTCTGGTGTGTTCTTCTTCGCGTTCGCGAAGGAACTCTAGAGAACGCGAAGAGCAAATTGGACTGGCACATTTTTCTGCTTCGCGTTTGCAACAGAGGGAACGCATTCGCAAAGGGTCGAGATGCAAAGCTTCACGTTCGCGAAGGGGAAATGACCAGAGAGAAATTTGCCTTCGCGTTCGCGAAGGGCAGCTCGCGTTCGGGAAGCCAAGCCAGGCAAGCTTCCCGTTCGCGAGGTGTCCCTCGCGTTTGCGAAGAGTAAAAATTAGACAGCACAAATTTGTGCTTCGCGAAGGGTAAAAATCCGAGAAACAGAACTTAAATTCTGGAAATTGGGATTGGTCCCATTTTCAACCATTTTTCATTTTTGCATAATTATTTGAAAAATCATAAATTGTTCTAAGATACGAATTAATTGTTATAATAATTATTTCTCTCCTATTCTTTGTCAAATATTAATTCTTAAATTCATGCAATAATTGCTACATGCTATTTGATTTATGTGTCTTAACTGTTACTTGACATTTAGCATATTAAATATTAAACTGCCTATTTTCTCTGTGATTTCTAAAATAAATTTCTACTTGTCATTGTCTGTTTCATGAATAAATCATAATTATTATATATTTAGTGTCTTATAATTTTATACTAATTGTTGCATTTATTGGGGCAAATTCTTTTATAAGAATTGGTAAGTGAATAAATATATTGGGGGATCGGGTTGCACGCCGCAACTGACTTATTAAAAAAGTCCATATTAGGGGATCGGGTTACACGCCACAACAGACTTGATTAAAAGTCCATATTGGGGGATCGGGTTGCACGCCACAACAGACTTATTAAAAAGTCCATGTTGGGGGATCGGGTTGCGTCCATATTGGAGGATCGGGTTGCACGCCGCAACAGACTTATTAAAAAGTCCATATTGGGGGATCGGGTTGCACGCCGCAACAGACTTGATTAAAAGTCCATATTGGGGGATCGGGATGCACGCCGCAACAGACTTATTTAAAAGTCTATATATATATACTTGATTAAAATAAGTATATTGGAGGGTTGAAAATGAATATATTGTGGGAGCGGTTTGCACGCTGCAACGAAAATTGGTTAAAATAATAATTGGTTATGACTGCTGAGTTGGCTTCAACTATTAAAAATGAGTTATCTAATTTAATTCTATTATTGTGGTTATTACTATTATTGCGCACAGGTTAATGTAAGTGACCCGTCTTAGCCTCGTCACTATTTCGTCGAGGTTAGGCTCAGCACTTACTAGTACATGGGATCGGTTGTACTGATACTGCACTCTGCACTTCTTGTGCAGATTTCGGAGTTGGTCCAGCGGCGTACCATAGACTTGCTCGGATTTCAGCTACCAGAGGAGACTTGAGATATAACTGCACGGCGTCCGCAGTTCTAAAGTCCCTGTCTACTTTACTTTAGCTGTGTGTTTGTTTCCAGACATCTTTATTTTATTCAAACCTTTATTTTTATTATTCTAGAAGCTCATGTACTTGTGACACCAATTCTGGGATGGTATTTAGACACCGCTATTATTATGGATCTTTCACTACATTTCAGACTTTACTTCCACATTGGTTCCCTTGTTATTAATTAATTTAAAATTGTTTAAAATGGCTAATATTATTCTAATGTTGGCTTGCCTAGCAAGTGAAATGTTAGGTGCCATCACGGTCCCGAAGGTGGAAATTTCGAGTCATGACATTCCACTCCGTAATTAATAATTCAGTACGCGAAGAGCAATTGTTGTAAAATGGCTCCGTCAGGGAGTCGAAGTACCCTCAATGGGTCGCCAACATGGTCATGGTGAAAAAGAAGAACGGCAAGTGGCGAATGTGTATAGATTTCACTGAACTGAACAAAGCTTGCCCCAGGATTCATTTCCATTACCTCATATTGACCAACTCATCGATGCAATAGTCGGGCATGAGCTACTGAGTTTCTTGGATGCCTACTCAGGCTATAATTAGATCCTCATGGAGGAAGAGGACCAGGAAAAGACCACTTTCATCACCCACCAGGGGACGTACTGCTACAGGGTCATGTCCTTCGGACTGAAAAATGTGGGGGCAACTTTACAAAGGTTGGTAACAAAGATGTTCAAAGATCAACTCGGTAAAACGATGGAAGTCTACATCGACGACATGTTGGTCAAGTCCAAAAGGAAAGAAGATCACATCGACCAATTGAAAGAAGCCTTCGGCATAGTCAAGCAATACGGCATGAAACTGAACCCCGAAAAATATGCATTAGACGTGGCCTCAGGAAAATTCTTGGGTTTCCTAGAGTAGCAACGAGGTATCGAGGTCAATCCCGACAAAATCAAGGCCATCGAAGGGATACCAGAGCACTTGACCACCAAAATGACATGTCTAGAGGTTGACCGGCCATATCGTGGCCCTTTCGAGGTTCATTTCACGATCCTCCAATAGGTTCCATAAGTTCTTCGGCGTACTCAAAAAGGAAAACTGCCTCCAATGGACCTCTGAGTGCGTCCAAGCTCTGAAGGAGTTAAAGGTGTACTTGTCCTCGCCACCATTGCTCTCAAAACCGGAATCGGGACAGCCCCTCCTCGTCTATCTTGTCGTGTCCGAAGAATCTGTGAGAGGAGTCCTGGTCCAAGAAAATAAAGGTACGCAATCTCTCATCTATTACATTAGCAAAACACTAGTCGACACCGAGACAAGATACCCCCATCTTGAAAACATGGGTGTGGCCTTAGTCGTAGCTTCATGAAAGCTTAGACCATATTTTCAATGCCACCCCATCTCGGTCGTCATGACTTTCCCCTTGAGAAGCATTTTACATAAACCCGAACTATCGAGCAGGTTTGCCAAATGGTCTATCGAACTAAGCGAGCACGATATTACATATCATCCGTGAACGGCGATAAAGTCACAGGTCCTTGCAGACTTCGTTGCGGACTTTAGTGCAAAAATAATACCCGAAGTCAAAAAAGAAGTCTTCCACGCTTCTCCCCAAACATAAGACCTCTGGGTCCTGCACACCGATGGTGCCTCTAACGCGTCAGGATCTGGGCTGGGACTCGTACTCGAAGTCCCAATAGGCGAAGTGATTTGCTAGTCCGTAAGATGCCCGGACATGACTAACAACGAGGATGAGTATGAGGCCGTAATTATAGGACTGAAACTAGCACTCAAATACAGGGCGAAGCGGCTAAGGTTGCGCTACGATTCTCAACTCATGGTCAATCAAGTCACAGGGACTTTCCAAATCAAGGAGCAAAGGTTGCAAAAGAACCAGACCGAAATCTGCAAGCTACTACCCGAGTTCGACAAATGTCAGCTCGAGCAGATCCCCTGAGCATAGAACACTGAGGTGGACGGCCTCGCCAAATTAGTAGCAGCCACCAAAAACATTACGATCGGAGAAAGAAATATCGTCCACCTCCTCCACTCATCGATAGATCAAATCGAGGTAAGAACTATAAACTTGACTTGGGACTGGCGCAAATGTTTTGTTGCATATTTGCAGGATGGCATACTCCTAGATGATAAAAAAGAAGCCAAGAAACTTCGAATGCAAGCAGCCAGGTACAGCATCATTCATAACGACCTATACAAGAGGACGTATGGCGGCCCCCTAGCGAAATGCTTAGGCCCAAATCAAACACGGTGCGTCCTTAAAGAAGTCCACGAAGTCCATTGCGGAGCTCATTCCGGCAATTGAGCTTTGGTCAGATGCCTCATACGGGTAGGATATTATTGGCCCGCCATGAAGAAAGAGGCTGCAAATTTCGTAAAAAAATGCAAGCAGTTCCAAAAGTAAGCCCCGATGATCCACCAAGCAGGCGAGCACCTCCACTCAGTCACTTCCCCTTGGTCGTTCATCAAATGGGGAATGGATATCGTGGGCCCCCTCCCGACGGGGCAAGGTAACGTACGATTTCTTTTGGTTTTAATTGACTATTTTTCTAAATGGATAGAAGCAGGAGCATTCTCCCAAATGCGCGAACAGGAAGTGATCGCCTTCATATGGAAAAACATTGTATGTCGTTTTACCTCCCCAAAGAGATCAGTTGCGACAACGGACCCTAATTTACAGGAAAAAAGATCGTCGAATTTTTTGAGAAATAGCATATCAAAAGAATACTCTCAACACCGTATCACCCCGCGGGTAACAGGCAAGTGGAATCCTCCAACAAGTCTATACTGAACATCATGAAGAAGAAACTCGAAGATGCCAAGGGACTATGGCCGAAAATATTACCAGAAGTACTCTGGGCCTACCGAACAACGCCAAAGACGAGCACAGGAGAAATGCCATACTTTTTAGTCTATAGGACTAATGCAGTAATACCGGTCGAGGTCGGGAGCCCAGCCTGAGGTACTCCCGCAGCGGACCCTAAAATGATGACAGTAGAATGCAGGAACTCAATGAAGTTAAGGAAATAAGAGATATGGCCTACGTGAGAATGGTCGCCCAAAAGCAACAAGCAGAACGCTATTATAACTAAAAGGAAAAAATCACTCCACTCAAAGTCGGGGACTACGTGCTCAAAGCTAAAACACAAGCAAGCAGAGACCGGCGAGAAGAAAAACTAGGAACAAACTGGGACGACCCCTACAAAATCACGGCGATGGAAAACAAAGGGTCATTCACAGTAGAAACAATAGAAGGAAAGCGACTACCAAACAATTGGAATATTACACACCTCAAGTACTTCAACTTTTAAGAAAAAACATCCTCCAAGTCGTACTCTTTTTTCCCTCACTCGAGTTTTTTCCTAATTGGGTTTTCTCAAGAAGGTTTTTAATGAGGCGATGAATGGGACACTTCAAGTTGAAATACAAACAGACGGAGGCACAAGATGGCTAGTTCATTGCTCAACCTCTCAATATGCTTCTCCAGGTCGACCAATGAAGGGACTAGATAAACTGGGACTTGAATGCCAGCCCGGAAAATATGTAAATTTCTCCAAGTGTATGAACAAAGCATAAATACATGAAGTTTACCCATGTTTTTGCCAAACGTACAGCCAAAGCAACGTTGCCTCAACACCTATTCATCCCTCGGACATAACTAAATATAGGTTATATTCGACCTCGTTCGAATCAACGCATATTCGGCCCTCGGCCATAATTAAATATAGGTTATATTCGACCTCGTTCGAATCAATACCTATTCGACCCCCGACCATAACTAAATATAGGTTATATTCGACCTCATTCGGATCAACGCCTATTCGGCCCTTGGCCATAATTAAATATAGGTTATATTCAACCTCGTTCGAATCAATACCTATTTGTCCCCCGGCCATAACTAAATATAGGTTATATTTGACCTCGTTTGAATCAACGCCTATCGTCCCTCGGCCATAATTAAATATAGGTTATATTCGACCTCATTCGAATCAATACCTATTCGGCACCCGGCCATAACTAAATATAGGTTATTCTTGACCTCATCCGAATCAACACCTATTCGTCCCCCGGCCATAACTAAATATAGGTAATGTTCGACCTCGTTCGAATCAATACCTAATCGGCCCTCGGCCATAAATAAATGTGCGATGTGTTCGACCTCATTCGAACCAGCACCTACTGGCCCTCGGCCATAATCAAACATAAGAATTTGTTTCAACCTCGTTCAAACTACTTGAACAAAGTTATTATGACTAGGGCAACCAAGCAACAAAATCAAAAAAGCATACAAAACCAAATAGAAGAAAAAGAGTCAGGTACGAGTAACAGAACTAACATTTCATACTTAGAATATTTTTTACAAAGGCTCGAAAACACGCCCACAAAACAAATACACAAGTCTGCTGCTAAACTAAAAAGAAGGAAAGAAAAAACAACTAATCGTTGACTGTCCCAGCAGCGCCATCAGCTTGATCACCTAGGCCATCTCCATCTGCCTCTTCGCCATCACCAGCAGGATACTCATCCTTATACCAGGCGTCCTGTTCAATCTGATCCACGCTCGCATCCTCCTCGACATCACCATCCTCCGGTGTAGCAGGATCATAGCCACAAGCAACCCGAGATCCATGTGCCTTAACATGAGCATCCTCGAAGTCAGCCTCTAAAACATTTCCCGCCCTCATCAGATCTCTAAATATATCCAGTTGGGCCTTGGGGTGAATTCATTCCTCGTACAAATCCCGAGGAATGTCAGGAAAAGCAAAAGTACAGGAAGAATATGTCTGAGCCAATAACTGTGCCTTCTCGGTCTCGAGAGCAGAAACTCGATCACAAAGGCCTGAAGCCTCTTTTTCCAGTTCCCCTATCCGTTCATCAAGTCGCTCCTCTCTGAGCCTAGCCGTCTCCAGAGCACTCTCCCGCTCAGAACGAAGAATGTGGATCACGATCTCCAAAGCCTCTGCTTTCCTCGCATCCCCCAACTGGGCTAACTCCGCCTCCTCTAAGTTCGCTGCCTTCTCAGCGACCTCACCACTTAGGGCGTACGCTTTGAATTGACACTTCTCGAGATCGGCATGCAATGAGACCAACTGGGCTTGAAGATCGGCAAATTGAGCCTCGACACCCTTACTCACTTCAAGCTCTTATTCTTTGTCCCTTAACGCCCCCTCAAGGACGCTGCATTTTCCAATGACTCTTATCAACTCGTCATCCTTCTCCTTCAGTTCATCTCGGAGAGCCTGAAAATTACCGCTCTCACCGAACCGTCTACAGATCTCGCGGTGCTTGTTATGGTATTCACGATATTTTCACTTCATCTTCTAAAAAATAGCCTTATGCCTCTCCTCTCGCCGGGTGCTCTCAATCTCCAAAATCACAGTCTGAAAGAAAGAAAAACAGAAAATGAAGAATAAGAACGAAGCTTTGAAGTCTACATACAAAAACGAAGAGGGATCTAAGAACTTACCCTGAGAGTGAGACCGGCTATGCTCCTAGATAAAGTGGCATCCTTTAGCTTTTCAAAGGTTTTACCCTCTACATCAGAACAGATGGGACCAAAAGAAGAGACCACGTCCTCCGTGTCAACCAGCAAATCCCGATCCATGGGGATCGCAATAGTCCGTGTGGCCCCATCCAATCTCACCTCAAGTCGGGGAAGTCCCTCCCCTATCATCCTCACCTCCTCGACATCCATATCAGATCCCGTCTCGTAACCTTCCTCGGCTACGCATTTTCCTTTTATGTCGGTCCTTGAAGAAGGATCCTCGGCCGGTTGCGAGACCGATGGCTCATCCCACCACAAGTCGTCAGGGACTCTCAACAATGGCCCTTCAAATTCCATCACGGTCTCATGGAGAGACATGCCTTCTTTGGCTTTAAATGGTGGCAGAATCATGCGTGGTAATTCGGCGTCATCGTCAAGATCTATGGTCGCCATCTCTCGGATGATGAAATCCCCCATCACTGAACTCACCGCACGGACAACTCCTTCGCCGATGTCCACTGATCTCCTCTTGCGGGGAAGCAAGTTGCCACCACTCGGTGACGATTACTCTTCATCATACCCGTCTACTAGATGACTCAAAGGGGAAGTCGGGAGTTCTGCTACAGATATAGTCGACAACCAAGCAGACCTAGCCGCGGAAGAAGGAACATAGCAGACGACCGGGCAAGCCTGGTCGCTGTCATGATGGGAACAGATTCGGAAGAAGAAGAAGCCTTCCTCTTACGAAATACAGGAGCAGGATTCCTCGATCTCCTCGAAGATCCTCGAGCTGAAAAGGAAAGATTAAAAGATAGTCACTTCCTATACAAAACTATAGCAAGCAAGCGACTATGAGGTCAAAACAGTATAAATATATATATATATATATATATATATATATATAGAGAGAGAGAGAGAGAGAGAGATGAACTCGCCGGTCGCAGAAGGCACAGGCCCGAACTTCTTGAAAAAGGCCAGCCATTCACGAATCCCCACTGTGTGAGGCAGAATTTGGCTGGCCCAGCCATGAATATCCCCGACCAAAGGAGGGGGAGTAGTCTCGGATGCACGAAGAAGAGACGGAATGTCAGACAACGATTAAAACAAGCAGAACAAACTCTTGACAAAAATAAAAGAAGGGATACTTACGGGCGAAATTCCAAGTCTCAGGGAATCTGCGCGCGTTGACCACCACGTCTCGGTCTTGACGAAAAAGTAGTTGAGCTAGAACTACCAATTTGCCTTGTCGTCCATCTTCACCACCAGACATTTACTTCCTCGATGGCGAAGGTGCAACATCGTCCCCCTATAGAAACTCAGGGCAAAGAGATGCATCAGGTGGCGGAGTGTGACCCCGACTCCGGCCAACTCCGCATATTTCGTCAGCATGCGGATAAGCTTGTAGATATATAGAGAGAGTGGGCTGGGCAAATACCGTAATAGCGGCAAAATTCCTCCGCAAATGGGAGAAGAGGAAAGGAATAGACAACGTAGAAAGGATACGCGTAGAACGTATAATACCCGGGGCGGTGTATTTGTACCACATCGCGCCCTGCTACGATCAGATCGATATGGGCAGGAATTTTGAACTTTGCCCTAAGCTCAGCTAGATCGACCTCTTTCATCGCCGATTCCGAGACCTCAGGGTCGTCCTCAAGCATCTTCGAAAAGGCGGACCTAACTTTTTCACTACGAGGGATTATTTCCTCCACCGTAGGAAAGTTCTCATCTTCAATGGCATCAGAATCACTATCGATGTAAGGAGGCATACGCACTGCCAAAGGGATAGGGTCAGTTGCCATGCCGGAACCAGTGGGTACGTTAACCATATTTTCGAGAGAAGATGTATCAGGTACAGAAATGTTAGAAGTATCGAGAATCACTAAAACCAGAAAGAAGTTTCAAACAATGGAAGAAGAAGAAGATAGAGAGTTTGCTGGGGGCAAAAGATCTCGTAAAGGTTGAGAACGTTACCCACACACCCCTATTTATAAGGATGCAGGCATCGAAACCAAGGAACTAGCCATCATTACATGGCATTGTAACCGAAGCGGCAAACTCAGTCAGAAAACGCACGCGAAACGAAGCAACATCTCAAGAAATCACGCCATAATGGCATCAGCCGCCATGACGTCACCTTAATTCGTGGGAGTTACAACCCCAGAACTTGTGACTCATAATGGGACACGCTGTCTACTCGCCCCAATCATCACGACTGGTTCATATCATCTAAACACTTCGGTCACGTTACACAATATCCGCTCGTCAAGCCCGCCTGAGGACGGCCTCAATAAGCGGAGGGACTAACTATATAGGCCAAAATTTGCCCTAAAATATTTAGGAAAATATATCGTTAAGGAAAGAATCATTCGAGGACGGCCAGGGGATAGCGAGGTTCGCGGTAAAGAAGCGAGTGATGGCCGAGATCGAGCATCGTTGATGGGATAGCATCGGTTAGTTTTCGAAATAAGATACTAAAGAGAATATTCTAGTGAATATTCTCTGCACTTGTACTATTAGGGTTTGCTAGGGATATGTGCCAAAGATATAAGAGAAAAAGGAAAGGGATAGAAGGGGGTAATATTCATTTGATAAGAACACTTTTGAGAAAAAGATTCCCCCTCTTTAATAAAAATACAAAGATTACATTTTGATAAAAGTTCTTGTTCATATTATTCCACACTTTTTCACCAGATCCGAGGATTGTTCAAACAAATCTTGGATCTTTCTGTCAGGAGAAATATTCGTCTAATTTATCCATTACTGGGTGAATCATTCTCCCCATTTACTTAAATGTTATTTATTCCTATTTATTGTTAGTTACACCTCCTTTATTGCCCATACCTTAAGAATCATTTCTTCATGTCTCATACGGGCTAGGGCTAACCTATAGTCCGTGAAGTCGCCCTCAAGAGGAGTACCACAGCGAAAAGTTTAATATTTAGTTCCATTAAAATTTATTTTCCTTGTAACATTGGAATTCTTTTCTAGCAGTCTGTATGATATGCGTCGTTGCTTCTGTTTTTATGCAATTTCTATTTTTTCGTATTAGAAATATATGCACTAATTAGATGAGGACAGTAAATAAAAATGGATGGTTTTGTCCAACCTACCTAACATAATTTTGCAAAGGTAGATATGGACAGAAAAGCAAGAAACAAAAGGTTTAGTCCAAAGCTCAAAGTTTTTTAGTTTGGATTTAACTGATATATGCTAACAATGAAAAGAATTTTATATTTTCTGTAACAAGTTATTTGTCTTATTTTCTACGTAATTAATAAGTGCATGTACATATATTTTCTAGCTTTTTCAGCATTTTGTACTGATTAATTTCTTAAGTTTATTTTAATCTTTTAATTTAACTTCATATTTCAGAGTCATTTATAAGATTGAATGCTTCCCCGTATTTTTCACTTCTGTGAGCTGGTCATGATTTCCCTAAAATTCACTGAGAAAACTGTAATCCGTTTGCCTTTTCTTCTTCTTTTTTGGTTTTTACTATTGTGAGCAATGATATGCGTAGTTTACCTACTTGACAAAATGTAACAAATTAAACTTGTCTTATTTCAAAACTTACAAACCGGAAAAGGAAAAGAAAAATTTAAATATTAGTCTTTAAATATATATAGAAAACAATTTGAGCCTATAAGAAAAACAAAAACTATGTTTTTGTTATGATCTTACAGATCGACAATTACTTAACTCATCCTCATTCCAATTCATAATAAGCAAGTTAACTAATCAAGACATCATAAAATTAAAGATGTTTATTTAATTTAACTTAAGAATCCATAGACACAAACATGCATCACATTGACTCCATTAAACCAAGAACATTGAGTTCATTTATTTTACAGCTACATTATAGTTTGCCCACTTATTTTTAACTATTCTAAGCTGCCACATTCCTACCACATTCTTCCTCCTTTTAATTAAGCTTTTGATTCTTCTCTCCCCCTTTCCCTGCATCAAAACAAGTGATATAAAACAGTCAAACACATATTAACCTGCTAAACCCAAAAGAAAAAGATCAAAAAAATTCCATCATTTTACTAGGGACATGTTATCAAGAAAAATGAAAAAGTCCAAATCTACGCCTCTATTGTATACTTAGGGATCATTCATATTCTTATGGTTAGCAAATCGTCTTATAAGTTTCTTTAATTTTAACAAAGCTCCAGTACTGTGGATTCGGCAGATTAATTTCACGTGTCAAAAAAAATTTGGGAAAAAAAAGAATTCTAATTTAGCTCTCTACTTTTAACTATAGTTTAAAATTGTGGATCCTACGTTAAACTTCGGGTTGGAGCTCTCATTAAGGTCAAGACCAAGAGACGATCTGCTAACAATAAGGGTATGAATGACCCTAATAGAAGTATAACGAAAAGTAAAATTAAGATATTTTATATGGCAGAAGGGTATTTTCGACCTTTTACCCTTTAAGAAGAAGAGGAAAAAAAACAATACCTATTTGCATCTCATTCACATGCAGAGCAATGTCACCATTTGGGAGCTTCTCACTTATACTAATTTTCTCAAACTCAGCTTCTGAAATGGATGCTTTATTAGCAGAAGAAGGTTTTGGCATTGGAGGAAAAAGGTGACTTATAGATGACTCAGGATTTTCTCTAAAATAAAGCTCACCAAACATTTCAGTAACATAAGATTTCTCAGACTCAGCAGCCTTTTTCTTGAAAAAACTTTGTTCTTGTCTAGTTATCTCTTCAAGAAATTCCTCAAGTGTTAATTCATGAAACTGATTTTTCATAATTGTTTGATTTATAATGCAGAAGTAATGAGATATTAGAGGTGTAGTAGTGGAGAAAATGGAGTTGATTTTTAGTGCTATATATATAGGCCATATGGAGCAGATGAGGTTAACATTAGTTGAGTGGAGTTTTCTCTTTTTTTTCATTCGCATTTCTTGTTGAGGAGAAGAGTAATAAGTGAGTGATGATATCATCCCTAATGAGGTTTACACGAGAGAAAAAACTAGTAACGGATGGATTTAAATTTGTTAAATTTTAATTAAAAGATTTAACTCAATCACTCAAAAAGAAAAAAGCTAGTACTATATGTTGTTTAATTTGTTTTAATTTTTGGTTTCTTACTCGGTGTCTATCTATATAAGGGATCAATTAAATCCGAATTTACGTCGAAAAAATTTATATTAGGGGTTAAAGTGTTTTATAACAAAGGTAACTCCATATTCAGTGCTCAAACCCGAGACTTTTCATTAAGGATAAAGAAGTATTTACTGATCTACCACAACCCTCGCAGATTATATGTTGCTTATTCTTTGCTCTTAGTATTTTTACTGTCTTCTTGATTTCAACTTACAAACATGAACATATCGAGGACTTTGTTAAATTTTTATTAAAAGATTCGATTTAGCCAAAAAATAATAAAAATAAAAAAAGATAACTAATATATATATATATATATATATATATATATATATATATTGTTTACTCTTTGCTATTAGAGCTTTTCTTTCAACTTGGAGACATGAATATATTCATCTATGCATGTTTTTTGAATAAAATGTACAAACTATAAAGTTGTATCAGCTGGCAAAAGCTAAACTCTTTTTAATGTACAAAGAGGAAATAGGGGTGGAGGGAGTGTAGAACATACCGGTTCGGCCGAACACATCAACTTTGGTCCAAATCATGTATTGTTGTAAGAAATACATTAAATATATACAAATTATTAATTTAGAACTCATTAATTTTAAAAGATCTGGAATCCCGAACTCATATGTTTCAAACTCTGACTCCGCCTCTGAGAGGAAATATGCATCTCTATATGATGCTTGCACCTCTATAATTAGCACACTAATTTTGGTATATAAGTAAAATCAAATAAATTCTTAAACTTCATTGAAAATTTCAACAACAACAACAACAACAACCCAGTATAATCCCACTAGTGGGGTCTGGGGAGGGTAGTGTGTACGCAGACCTTACCCCTACCCTGGGGTAGAGAGGCTGTTTCCAAATGACCCTCGGCATCCTTCCCTCCAAGAACTCCCCACCTTGCTCTTGGGGTGACTCGAACTCACAACCTCTTGGTTGGAAGTGGAGGGTGCTTACCATCAGAGCAACCCACTTTGTTGTTGAAAATTTCCTTTTAATTAAATCAAGCGATTTAAGTGAGAATTGATGAAGAGTGGCACCCATGGTAACTTTTTCAAGTTGAGAAAGAGTTACAGTGGCTTGAAATAATTAAACTTTGTTTTTACGATTATTGCTAAATGCCAAAAGCAAACCTTGCTAGTCAAATTACTTTTAAGTGTTGTAACCGAAAACACAGTTGGAGTATTGGAATCAAGTGTAATAATCATGTAAAGACAAATGAGAACTATTACTCTTCTTTTCCTTAGAAACTGCATGCACAAAACTACAAAACCTACCCAAAGAGTTTAGCGGTGACACGCTGATCAGCAGCGGAATTAGAGTATTACGAGCAAAAACTAATAGCTTTTGTTTAGACTATGTATTGTATTGAAAAATTTATTAAATATGTATAAATATTTAATTGTGAAACTCAATAATTAAAATAAGTTATATGGACTTGATAGCAAATTCACAACTCATACGCTTTAAATTCTGTCGCTTTTGATGTTCAGCATCTTCGATGTAAACAAGAGATAAGCCATGCAGCAATAAAAGGTGTGAATGGAGTGGTAAGTATTCTTTTATTATTAATCAAACATCTCTAAAGTCGAACCTTGAGTATGAAGTTTGTCTTTGTTAAAGAACATTTTATCCCCTTATATGAGACTTCACGGCGAGAATCTAAATATAAAATATATTTAATATATAAAGATAAAATAAATTAATAAAAAAATATGTTATTTCTAACAATTTAAGCTTAGGTGAAAATGATAAGCGTAAGCGAGATAGTCACATACAGAGATCAAAAGAAATTTATGAGATGCAATCACTCATATGTGGATTTTAAGTTTTAGAAATTAAGTAACCATAAGGCTTGCATCTTCTGGACTCTAACTAATTAAGACCATAATAAAATTTCTATAGGAATCATCAAATACGGTGGTGTGTGTATATATATATATATATATATATATATATATATATATATATATATATATATATATATATATATATATTCTAAATCCACTTTCTCTTCTAATTTTCTATTCCTTATAATTCCAACTGGAACATTTCTCTGAATCTCTTGATAAGCTATCGATGGAGCTTTTCTAATGGAAATTTAGTAGAAAATAAAGGTCTGCGTTACGTGTCAAATTTTATTGACGTTTTCACTAACTTGTTATCTAGGAGGTGTTGATCAAATGTAACCTCAATTTTGGTATATGAGAATGAGGACAGGTTTAATTGAAACAATATGGAGAGGCAATAAGGATTTATATAATCAACTTCAACTGTTACTGTCAAATTTAATTGCAAAGGTATTGTCCGTTTTGAGCTGTTTGGACCAGCATTTGGGGGAATCACAATTTTGTCCCCATAAGCTTAATTTAAATTCTAAATTCTTTTTATAGTGGCCTCTTATAAATTCACATCCTAGTATATGTATGAAGCGGTTAATTAATATTTTTTATTTAGGTCAAGATCAAACTCTTCTCTTATAATTTTTGCAACTTTCTTAGTTAAGTTATTGGTTCCATAAGAGTATCATGCTATGTGATGTCCCAAAAGGTCATCTTATGTTTTAAAACTCGAATATGTGCTCTTAAGCCTTAAAAATCTCATTTTTTATCTTTCTCGATTTACGTGCGCAGTTCGGGCATATTTCCGGAAAACTTTTATGTTAAAAATTGATGAAAATAAGAATTTTTGCCTTAAAAGTTGATTTTAGTTGACTTCGGTTAATATTTTTGATAAACGGGTCCGGATCCGTATTTGGACGGTCCCGATGGGTCCGTATCGAATTCTGGGACCTGGGCATATGCCCGGAATCGAATTCGGAGGTCCCTAGCTCGACTTATAAATTTTTTATGAAAATTAAAAGTCTCAAAATTAATTATTTTTAAGAATTGGTTGATGTTTGGCCTTGTTAATACTGGGTCCGTATTTTAGTTTCGGAGCCCGGTATAGGTCCAATATAATATTTATGACTTATCTGTGAAATTTGGTGAGAAACGGAGTTGGTTTGATGTGATTCGGACGTCCGGTGGTGAAGATAGAAATTTTAAAGTGTACTTGAACTTTCATTTGATTTGGTGCTAAATTCATAGTTCTAAGTGTTATTTTGGCGATTTCATCGCGCGAGCAAGTTCGTATGATATTTTTTAGACTTGTGTGCATGTTTGGTTTGGAGCCCCGAGGGATCGGGTGAGTTTCGGATAGGCCACGGGATGTTTTGGACTTGGGAAAATCTGGTATTTTGCTGCAGCAAGTGTTCTGGCATGTCCTTCTTCGCGTTCGCGAATGTACTATCGCGAACGCGAAGAGTAAACTGGTTAGGCTGAGATTTCTTCTTCGCGAACGCGAAGTGATGGGGAATTTACCCTTCGCGAACGTGACAGGCTCATCGCGAACACGAAGCACTTGGGGACCTGGGGGAGGGTTGGTCTTTCCTTCATCGTGAACGCGAGCAATGTCTCGCGAACGCGAAGGCCAGGGGAGAGTAACCTTCGCGAACGCGAGCAAGGTCTTGCGAACGCGAAGGCTTGGCAGCTATGCTCTTCGCGAACGCGATAGTGGCCTCGTGAACGCGATGCACAATGTCGCGAGTGCATAAAACAGAATCAAAACGGGACTTAAGCCATTTCTTCAACATTTTCAAGAACCAAACGGTTAGAGGCAATTTTTAAGAGTCATTTTCTTCCCTAAAGTGTTGGTAAATGATTCTAAACCATTTTCTTTCAATTACCCATTTCATTTCAGAAATTTTCAACCTAAAATCTAGAGTTTTCATAGTAGAATTAGGGGTTTGGGTAGAAACTAGGGATTTCGAAAATTTGGGAATTTAGACCTGAATTTGAGGTCAGATACCAAAACTAATTATATATCCAAGCTCGGGGTGAATGGGTAAATAAATTTTGGTCCGAACCTCGGGTTTTGACCAAGCGGGCTCGGGGACATTTTCGACTTTTTGGAAGAAAATTTGGGAAATCTAAATTTATGCAATGTAATTAATTCCTTTCGCAATATTTGATATTATTGAGTCATTTTTGAATAGATACGAGTGGTTTGGAGGTGAATTCTAGAGGAAAAGTTGTGATTGAGTATTGAGTGGCCTTCGAAACGAGGTAAGTGTTGTGGTTAACCCTGACTTGAGGGAATTAGGAACCTCAGATTATTTGCTATGTGAATTCATGTGAGCGGCGTATATGTGAGGTGACGAGTACTTATGCGCCACCAATTTACTTGTTTTCCCTGTTTCTCCCGTTTTTCTTATATTGTCTCTTTTCCATGCCTAATTGCTACAGGTTTAGTCTAATGTTGTTAAATTAATCGTTCTTATCATATTTACGGATCTTCTGATGATAATTGAGTATTTATTTCGAAGTTGAGATTGATATTGTGGAATCAAATATTGAAGTAAAGTTTGTACTTGTTATTATATCTCCATGTTGTTATTTATTCATTGTATTATGGTAAGGGAGAGTGTTAATGCACGAAGGATGATGTCGTGCCATGATATGAGAGTTAATGCATTTAGGGTGATGTCGTGCCATGTTATGAGTGTAAAAGCACGAAGGGTGATGTCGTACCATATTGTGAGTGTTAATGCATGAAGGGTGATGTCGTGCCATATTGTGAGTATAAAAGCGCGAAGGGTGATACCGTGCCATATTATGAGTGTTAATGCACGAAGGGTGATGTCGTGCCATATTGTGAGTATAAAAGCGCGAAGGGTGATACCGTGCCATATTATGAGTGTTAATGCACGAAGGGTGATGTCGTGCCATGATATGAGAGTTAATGCACGAAGAGAGATGTCATGTCATTTCTATTATTTTTATGGTGAGATTGAGAGTAAAAGCACGAAGGGTGATATCGTGTATTTTTCCTTTACTGTATTCGTTGTTTCTGTTGATTCATAGTATATTGGTTGTTCCAGTTATCATTCTGTTGTAGTTCCTTATCTCATATTTCCTCCAGCATATTTCCCCCTCCCGATATTTCTTATCTAGCTCTTCATTACTGTTATTTGTATATACATTGTTAAATTGTACAGGTTAATTTGTAGGTGCCTTACCTTAGCCTCGTCACTACTTCATCGAGGTTAGGCTAGACACTTACCAGTATATGGGGTCGGTTGTACTGATACTGCACTGTGCACTTTCTGTGCAGATTTTGGTACCGGCTCGGGTTGATCGAGATTTTGCTATTGGACCGCTATTCGGAGACTCAAGGTAGATCTGTCGGCATTCACAGACCTTGAAGTCCCCGTCTATCTTTTCTGTTCTACTGTTTCTTTCATTCAGACAGTTGTATTTCTTTCAGACTATTATTTGTAGTGAATTCTAGAATGCTCGTGAATTGTGACTCCAGATTCGGGTGGTAGAAATTAATACAGTTTTTTATATTATTCCGCACTCATTATATTTCATCTTAGTTAATTGTTGTTATTTACTTAGGAATAAGGATTGGTTTAATGATTTTCTAACATTGGTTTACCTAGCAAGTGAAATGTTATGCGCCATCACGATCCCGACGGTGAAAATTTCGGGTCGTGACAATCAACTAGTTCAATCGTGAAGTACATTATATTTGTTATAATAGTAGTATCGTACGTCATTCTCTCCCTTCAACATATTTGTTATAATAATAGTATCGTACGTAATTCTCTCCCTCCAACATGTATTCACGTAACACCTTTTATTATGTGGCGGTATTTGAGTAAACACTTAGCGAACTTAGGTTTACGGTTTTAATTACCCGAGAAAAAAAGGAAAATGAAAAAGAAAAATGTGAGCGAATCAGAGATGTTAAATGGCTACTTAATCGATAGATTTCAGTAATTCCCTTCTGAGATTCAGTTCATTAATATCAGAAGATTAATTAAGAGAATAATTTACTGCTCATTTTAATTTGTTTTTCAGTTTGAAATTAAGTATTGCTGAAACATATTCAATCCTATGTTTCTTTGTAAATCCATTGTCACATCTTCTAAAACTATAACTTAAATTATTGTAACAAATTAAGAAATTGAGGAGCAACGGTAATAATTAAGAGACTGAATTAATGCTTTCTAAATCTTTAGACTGAATTAATGCTTTCTAATTTGTTCATAGAGATCTAGAAGCCTATTAGTAGTAATTTTTTCCAACAATACTAATAGACAAGAATAAAGTTTTCATAAACAAACTGGAAAACCTAAACACTTGGGCAAATTCAATATAATCCCTTTCTTCATTTTCATTATCAGTTTTCTTCCCCGTGTGAATTTCTTGTTTCATTTTCCACTGCCAAATCTTGAATCTTATCATCACCTTCATTATCAAATTCTCTGTACTTTCTTTTCCTGCATCAAGAGCAAATCACTAGCTTAACTTTATACAAACATAGGAAAATAATAGATAAATGATGTTAAAAATCCACGAAAATTACTCCTTTATTTCATTTATATGGCCGGCGAAAGAAAGAGAAAGTTTAAAGGTACAGAGTTTTCAAACATGAAAAAGTGTCATTCTTTTTTATACAGATTAAAAAGAAAAGAGTAACACATAAAATTAGTACAGAGAGAACGATTAATCTCTAAAACAGGTTAGTGATTACCTTTCAGGGTTTAAAGGTTTCTCATCAACCAACATTTTTATCTCACCATTTTCCTTGTCATTTTGAGGATTTGGTAAAAGAGGAATAAAGCCATCTTCACCAAACATCTCATTTGCCAAACATGGATTATTATCAAATTTATCATTAGAGGTTAGTTTCTTAAAGAACTTTTGTTCTTGAGAATCTAACTCTGCTATGAACTCTCTAAAAGTGTACAACTTTTGACTAGCCATAGCTTAACTTTCTTGATTGTCAATGGAAGTACTTGTAGTTTATATAGAAAGAATGTGTGTGTTGGGGGGGCGGGGGCGGG
>AWOL01S0041497.1:16785-30173 GCA_000715115.1 Nicotiana otophora | reverse complement strand
GGGGGGGGGGGGGGGGTGTCTCTGGAGTATGAGGGCATAAGGGGAATTTATATTTGAAATTTGAGTTTTTTTAAAATTTTATTTGTTTTTGGAGAGTAGAGAATAGGTGAGTGGTTAATGATTTATCAATTAATAGATGGAGTTAATTAGATTAGCTTAACAAAATTGTTATTTAATAGTATTGTGAATATTTTGAAGAAGAGACAAAATAACCATTTGCTAAGAAAAGGCTATAATATAGCATGCATAATAGTGCCAATAACGCGAAATTTTACGTTTTCTTTCGCTTGTTCTACAGTACGAGTCTCAATCTTTCTTATTTAAGATAATATCGAAAGAGCAAATTCCTCAATATTTTCCTTAAAAACTCACAACAAATAATAGGCTTGCAAATTAAAAGGTATTCACATGCATAGCATTTTAATTTACACATCAATCCGTAATTTACTAACCATTGCTAATTATATCACCATAATCTACTGGTATTGCTAACATCTTCGCTTAGAATATTTTAATGAGTAATATTAATCATAATATTCAAAAATACGTTGCAGGTGAGGAACATTGGCTTATGGTGAGTCAAACAGTTTTTCATTTGACTATAACTTTTTATATATTGTTTAAATATTTTTAAATATAGAAATTATGTAATTATTTTTATATAGTTTCTAATTTTATCCGATTTGTATTTTCTCTTAGTAAACCCAACAGAATTGCTGTAGTAATACCAGATTTCTTTACACAAGGGAGGATTTGGTGATAGTGCAAATTTTGAATTCAAAGTATTTCAGTCAACGTCCAAAATCCTGTCTTAAGAAGTAATAAATTTAATACTAAATCTAAACAAGTCACTTAACAAATGAAGTAGATAGCCCTTGAGCATCTTGCAATTATAATTTACATACTAACACCACGCATTTCACTTTAATTACTTGTGAAAATGGATAGAATTTCAAAATTTCTGCTTTGATGTTATAGGCCTAAATTACCATTGAGAAACTTCCATAAATTTAAAATTTTTGCCAGAGAGTTGCAGAAGTGCTTCTAAATCTCATGAAAAGGCAGAATTTCTAATAAAAACTTTGCTTCTCTTGCTTTAAAATTAGCCATTAATATCTTAAAATTTTGCGAGAGGGTTGCTCTACTGGTGAGCACCCTCCACTTCCGACCAAGAGGTTGTGAGTTCGAGTCACCCCAAGAGCAAGGTGGGGAGTTCTTGGAGGAGGGAAGGTCTGCGTACAAACTACCCTCCCCAGACTCCACTAATGGATTATATTGGGTTGTTACTGTTGTTGTACTATTGCTTGACGGGAATTCACTTTTTCGTAATAAGAAAACGTATTAACTCTATTTCCTCACTTTAATCCTAGTTATACAAGTACGGCCCAGAAGCTTTGCGCTTATGTCAAATTTGAGCGAGTTAAAACAAAGGGTTGTTACACAAATAGCCCGTCAGATTTAATATTTACTTTTTCTAACCGGTATACATACATTATATATTGATTATACATAGTTATACATATATTATACATAAATTGTATATACATTATACATCCGCCGACTATTTATAGTTTAAGAAATTAGGTGAGCGGCTATTTAGGTTTCGTTACGAATTAATTTACACTATATCGGTTGTTGAAATTGACCCAACACTAGTGAGTTAATTTGGGATGCATGGACCCATTAATGAAAGGGATCTTTACACAAATCCAACCAGTCCAATTCGGCCCATTAATGAATTCATCCCCGATCCAACTCGATCAAACTTGGATGGGTTGAATAGATTACATTTATATGGGGCTAAATATAACACCTCTTAGTTACTTATATTGAGCTACCATCTAACTCTTTAGCAAGTATCATGAGAAATATTTATTTTTATCCGTTCCCAAAAGTAATAGCCGATAATATATTTTTTTTATATATTTGTGTGATTACATACGTATAATATACATATTTTATATATTTTTAAGCTAGCGAATGCAATTAGTTTCCGCCGGCCAGTCAACTTAGTATTTTGACCAAGTATCAGCTCATGATTTCCACCAAGTGGTTTTTGACTTTTCACTGAAAAGTTTTCACCTTTATTAGTTCAAAAATAAATCATAAATTAACAAGAGTAATAAAAGCATAAAAGTGATTTGATGACTGAGATACGCACTGTATCAATAATATGACATTACAGCATAGCCTATTTACCTAGAATTTAGTATCTTCCATTTACATTAAGTGCTGATAAATAAGATTTTGGTATATTGGTCACTTTTTAAGTATAAAAATCTTGAAATCTTGGGTCACTGAACTGCTTATCGCTTGACATAGCACATACAATCAGACCTCTTTATAACTACATCCTTGTATAACAGCACTTCACTATAAAAGCCAAATTTTTTCGGAACCAATTTTCATTTTCTGTCATAATATATATTTTCTATAACAGCAATTCGCTATAACATCTAAAAATATCTTGAACAAATGAGGTTGTTATAAAGAGGCTTGACTGTATTATAGAACATTGGCGGCTGGACAAACAAATCTGCCAAAAATAACAATTAAACTGCTCCATTTTCAGGACTAAACAAACAAATTACTGTCATTTATTGGCATCCCTTTTCCGAAGAATAAGCACTTAATTTTCTCCAGTTTGTCAGAAGGTATCTTTCTATTTTTCAGCCCTTCCATTGAGAAATGGTACTAAAGCTCTCTTTTTATGAGAGCCTATTTTTATGACTACTGAAAATGGCAGAAAACACCTTTTACTTTAGAGCGTTAAAAGGAGTAATCATCACATTATGCTCATTTTAATTGGGGAAAAAATGAAACACGAGAAATTACATTCAGCACATTGTCCTCTACATGAATAGAGAGAGCATCAAAAAACAAACTTGAAATCCATTGTCATGTTAACTGTCATCTAGTCAAATACTGAATAACTTGGTACAAATATATGTTCCTTAAAGAGCAGCAGCAGAATCTAGAGCATAGACAAAGATACCTTAGAGCTACTGCGCTCTGGCAACTGGCTCTAATGCTTCAATAGTCACCACACTATTACCGCGAATTACCTGAAAGAGAAATTAAGGACCAGTTTACATTCACTTACGGGACATTTATCCTTAGGTAGCTTTTCCAGATTAAAAAGTAACAGTTAAAGCAACAAAATCTCATCAAATTAGAAAAAATCAAATGCGGTTCCAAAGAAAATAGGTTTGTTGATCATATTAACAGTCTGGCTTTTACACCTGTATACACGGATATGAGATCCAAACATCCAGAGATGAACTGCATGCAAAGAGGAAGGGAGAAAAAGAAAAGGGAATAACAGACTCACCACCATGCCAATTTCATTCTTCTCATTGCCATTAACTTCCACAGTGTTGTCAATGACCAAATTCATGAACTGATCAAACCCACGAAGAGTGCCGATGACTAAGCGGTTGGCATTCAGCTTGACTGTAAAAGATAAAAAGCATTACTCAAATGTGATAGCAACCTCATAAGGCAATTAACTAACATATAACCTCATAAGGCAATTAACTAACATATGTGTGTGTGTGTGTGTGTGCAGACCATAAAGATTGAGCCTCTCTCATTAAAAAATGATATAGGGAAATTTTAAAAAAGAACTTTGTTCAATTGCACTAGCAACAAGTTCTATGTAGGAACGCATACAAGGCTGATGCAATTTCCAGCTTCAAAAAGATAAGTTATTTATTCAAGTGAAGGGGCATCTATGCTTGGACAAAAGTTGCAAAATGATAATCTTAAGTTTGTATGCATTTCAATGCTGTCTTTTTTGAGCAATATGGCAATTGTACATTACACGCAAGATGTAAAGGTCATGCTCAACTTCATTCGCTATTTACACAGTCAGTACGGACTTGTTTTTATTGTAATTTTCACACCACCAGCAATCTAATGATGTTGATTTCATATATAACATTACCTTATTTATCTAAAGATATCTAGCAATTTTGCATGGACAAATGTAAGCAGTGCAGAAGATAGCAATAGCCAAGCAACTACACTTCACAGTGCAGTTTGTCCAGAAACTTAAGAGCCCTAAAAACCACTTAAAGAATATTCTTTATCTTAAAACTAATGACTAGTTCAATAAACCAACATTAAAATGATAGGACATGCCTGCCGAATGCTTGCTTGTTGCAGTTAACCGGAGTTATACTGAAAATAAATTAAAGAAGGATCAGACTAAACCATTTAAAATCGCCTAACATTATTTGTTTTCATTTGGTTCATGATAGGTACGAATGCTTTTCCTATAACTTTTCCTTATCAAAAGGAGAAAAAAAAAACAAATGCCCTTACAAAGAATAAGGTTCACTCACCAAAATCGATCTGTCTTGTTCAGTTGTTACCCCCTTTTATGACTTGCAAGAAAAGCATACACATTGACAGAAAGCAAAGAAAATGCAAATGAGGAGAATGCTATAAAAGAGAGAATAGGAACTTTTATCCATCAGATATCAGCTGAGCTAAGACTCGGCAATTTTAACACGGCTCACTTGCTCATGAACCACAACCTCCTCCTAGTTTACAAGAATTACTTTAACTCATGACTTGTCATTTTCTTCCCTCTTCCATCTTTTTGTTTTTGGAAGAAAAGTAAGAGATTGTTTTAAACATAAGAATAGAGCAACATTTGGAAGATAATATTTCCTAATCTAGTAAGGAACCATGACACAGAGCGCTAGTTCCTGCAAGAAACACACGAAGAGCATCTGTTGCAGCTTATCGATATGTGGAAAAGAAAAGAAAGTTCCGAGCTTATTAAAATTATGTATTTTTTTTATGACCAAGAAATCTGCCCAGGTCCAATTCTTAGGACCAATAGCAGCCTTTGGAACTGGAGGATAGTAGATCCGCCCCTCTACCCTTCTCCACTTAAATATTAGGCATAGTTTGCGTGGCCCATGCTCAAACAAGTGACCTATGCCACAAGTTCCTTAGCCTTTGCTACTTGAACTAAGCCCAGAAGTTATGTATTTTCTACATCCTTTAATGATGGACTTCTCTTTCCTTCCCTGCTTAGCTACAACCGAAATACCAAATAGGCATTTAGAACAGATGTACTTACATTCCAATTGCAAGCAGAATGCAACTTGCCCCAACTAGGAAATACAGCAATTTCCAGCTTTTGGATTATTGTAAAAAACACTTCCAAGAATGCAGGTTCAAGAATGTGGTGTTGTATGTTAAAGATAGAGTTGTATGGCCATAATGAAGTTTTGACCCAAGAGTGAAATATGAAATCAAAGGAGTACAATGGAGTCCAAATATCTCCACTCACTTTGGCTTTACAATGAAATCATGATTTCGCTGAAGCAACCACAAACCATGAATGACGAACCCTGATAGCTATCACGAACGACCTTAAGAGGATAGCAATAAATCGAAATTTCCAAGCATAAACAACTAAAAAATCGACATCAGTTCTAGGATGTGTACTAACTACGAAGTCTGCCTATGGGCTTGAAATGAGACTGATGCACTAAAAATCTAGGTTTTACCGACTCCCTTTACCTTCATGTCATATAGGTCTAAAGTTTGTGTAACCAACTTGAATTGATGTGACAATGCATCTAAAAAGGGCAGCCCGGTGCACTAAGTTCCATTATGCGCGGGGTCCAAGGAAGGACCGGACCACAAGGGTCTATTGTATGCAGCCTTACCCTGCATTTCTGCAAGAGGCTGTTTCCAAGGCTCGAACCCGTGACCTCCTGGTCACATGGCAACAACTTTACAAGTTACGCCAAGGTTCCCCTTAATGTATCTAATAAAAAGAAAAAGGAAAAAGGAAACACAGCAAAGTAATGTTTCCAATTAAAGGGAGCATTGTGGTTCAACTATGATATTCAAACCCAACGGATATTTTTGTTTCAGAAGAAATCCTTGAGAACACTATGCAGCTGCTTTAACACGCAAAATAGGCGTCTCTAGCCAATGCCGCTTAGATCAATATTTTTCTTTTTTTTTTCTAGACAATATTTTTTGTTGAAGCTGAGTCATGGATGATATAATCAAGCACATTGGATTCATCCTTGGCTTACATCTATTTCTGAGAGGATGATTTATCATGTCCAGTCCACAGATGACATAGAGTGTCTATTTTGAATAATGTCTAACAAAAGATAATGACCCGTGCATACAAAAGGTTTTTGACAGCCTCTGTTTCTTATAGCAGGTAAAATTAACATAAGTTATCAACACACAGAAATAGCACGTAAAATTAACATAAGTTATCAACACACTCAAACATCATAGTTTTAAAACGCATAGGTGAATGTAAATGTTGGTATTTCACATGGATTGAAGAATTAAAGCAGCATAAACAAAATGAGAATCCCTATGTGTCAATCGCATGCGCATAGCGTAAACCCAAGATGGGTAGTCTACTAGAGGCCTGAAGCATAAACCCTAAACTTTTGACAACAAATACTTAAATCTGAATAAACTGCAGAAAAAACAAATTAACTATCCAAATAAAGCAGTACGTAAGAACATAAAGCATTAGTAACTTACTTTGAAGTTGCTTGTCCATATACCTGCAGAAAGCAAACAAAACGGAATAAATTCAAAGGAATAAGAAATCCCCAAATTCACATAGGAAAAGGAAAAAGAAAGTATAGGAAAATGAGAAGCTAAGGTCCATGAGAGAAAAAACCTACTTTTTGAGATCCGGAGGTTGACCCGACCTGCTCATCCTTTGAACCCTTTGTCGTCTACTCTTTGCTCACTGCTTGATAAGATGGAGAATGCAAGATTTTGGAGGTTTTTCAGAGTCCCGGCTAAATTGTTTTCTAGCTCTCAATCCCACTCTTTATTCGGTTTAGAAAACCCAAGCCCATTTGGGCTATAAACCGGGCCCAAATTTAAGAGTCCAGCTCTCAATCCAACTGTGACAAAAATGATCCCTTATATATGACTATTTGAGTATAAATAATCTCTTAAATATACTCCTCAGCTATTTTGATCCTTTAAATTTATCAAAAATGAGCACCTTTGATCTCTATTAAGTATTTGACAAACTCTGACTATTAAGTTTAACGGAAATTGTGAAAAAAGAAAATTTAACTAGAAACATCAAAAATAAATCCTATTAAATCCCATAAATTGCAATACTAGAAAGAGTAATTTTCATAAACCACTATAGTTTAGAGCCTAGTAGCTATAATTTGTCTAATTATCATTTACAGCTACTATTTAATTGTTACTAACTTGTATCACTTCTATTCAAACACGCAACGGATACAGCCTGTGTCTGTTGTATTCATTCGCGCAACGAATACAACGTATATCAACTGTATTCGTTCGTACAATTGTATTCATTCGTGTAACGAATATAATATGTATCAATTGTAACCAAGGGGAAATACAAGGGTGTATACAAATGATACAACGAATACTATCAAGGTGAAATACAGAATACAGAAAAATAAAATATTCATGTTGAGAGTCTAACTCAAGACCTTCGTAACTAAGCGGACGCTCTAACCAACTGAGCTACGAGAGCTTGTTGCTTTATTATTTTAGTTCGAAACAGTTAATCTCTTATTTTATGAATTTACTATAATATTCAAATATAGTTGCAGATGATAAATTTGTGAAAAGAATAGCTACGAATAATAAATATAGTGTAAATGTTTGATCTATCGCATCATTTTCCCTACTAAAAACTAGTTCACATTAGAAATAACCCCTTTTTTCATGCTTCGGGCAACACTTGCTCGGTCTCTATTTTATCAATTATCTAAGTTCTTTTTTCTTCGACTTATAATTTTTCACTCGGTGTAACACAATGGCTATTACCTCGTATATAGGTCTGGATTCTATTCACTAAAACTCGTTACCCATTTGAATATTTTGCGGATTGCAGTCCTATTACCATCGGCATTTATAAAATTTAACTTATAGACTATATTTATTAGGTTTATTAACTTATGACTAATTAACAATCTATTGACTATTCTTTTACGTAAATTATACTGCTATATAATGTGCTAAGCTCCTTATGTTTTTCTAATGGAACACTTTCTGAAGACTAGTTGTTTACCATTAAAATGAGTAACAATTAAATTTATACGCGGTTTAAAGGATACGTGATTTAATTTAGCACGAACGATTTGAGAACAAAAAATAATTGAATTAAAGGAAAACAAGGCGATCAAACCAATTGTGATGAAACAATTAAGCATGGCGTTAAGTTTGAATGCTGGAAACCTGTTCTGATCGAGCACTCGAGATGAGCTCGGTTGCAACCAAAGGAATGAACAGCTAAATAACACTTTGAACATAGCTAGAAGATAAAAGTAGACTTCTTTGCTTTGATATGCGTGCCAAAGTGGTAAAAATAAAAAGGTTCTCCCATTTATTTAGTAGGGGAGTTTCAATCCTAGTACAAATCTAAATAAGGTAAAAATCCCTCTCTTCTAGTAAAACACGATCTGCAATTGATATCGGGCATATCTGCGCCGTAATATCTGGTTGATGGCGGATATTTCGGCTCCTCATTCGTCCTCTCTAACCGCCTTCCCTTTAACCTCGAATCTTTGATGGCGGATATCTGGTTGATATCTGATTCTTGACGTGTCATTCGTTCCCCAAGGCTCTGATCTGTGGGCGCCCTCGGCTTTACCTGAGCCAGCGTTGAACCATGTTGTCTCTCATTTCTTCATTGGGAAAATCGGGGGTAACTTTATCCCTGATTTTACCAGTACATTAATAGTCCCCTCATTTCTCGGAGAGTAGATTTATAGGAACGACGAGAAGTGATTAATTGACCTTGGTTCCTTCCTTCTTACTCCATAAGCAAGTTGGCGAACTGAAACATCCTATAAGTCATGTCGCTCTGACTTCGGACACGTGTTAGCCTCCGGTTGACCATCCTAGTAGTTACCGAATGTGAAACGTCACGCATTCATTATTTCTTTCCTATAAAAGCTCTGATTTCCTTTTTTTTACTTTTTTACTATATGATTTCGAACCTTCCTGAGTTACCCTCGAATTTTCTATCTGCTCATCTGACGAGCGCAAAACACCACTTTAATTATGCTCGCTAGTCAAATATAGTATAGTATAATATCGTATCCACAAGGATTGGAGTTAAACAGTATTATCATAGGTTGTAGCTAGATTGCTATCCAAGATGATCAACAATTTAGATTTATGTGATTAAAACTATAATTAACTAAGAATCTAGAGCTAATTGACTAATACGAATCGAAGCAAGGACTAAGCAAAGGAAGATATCAATGGGAGAAAATAGGGGTTGATTGGATAGATGCAAGATAATTATATGGGATTTAACTCTAGATAATTCACTTCTAATATTCAAGTGAGTCTCGCGAATTCGCTCAGTGATTAATTCAAACGTTCAGCAAAAACTTCTCTCTCGATTAAGTTTTAACCTCATGAGATGAACCAATTTAAGCATAGGAAGATATGCAAGAATACATAGTGGATTGGTCTTTAGGAGAACCTCTCTCGATTATCCTCCTGACTAGGTTTAGTCAACAATTCAACTAGCCTCCTTCGATTACTAAGAAGAATTAATGAATTCGACCAACAAGATAATACAAAGATATCATAAGTTATGCCTTTCTCGATTACATGAACGTGTGACTATAGATGCAACAATTAAATCATCCAAAATAATTCAATACATTAAAACTAGAGTTATAATCCATAAACAAATATCAATACACCAAATCCATCAAATCCTAAAGAAAACTACTCTATAGATATGGAGCAATTCATCAAAAATATATTTAAAGTAAAGAAAAATATAAAACGATCCAAACTCGTGTCTTGAGTGAGGATTGGATGATGAATTCTTTGTGCTTTTGCTTCTCCAACTCCTCTTTAGCCTCCTTAGGTCTCCAATATGTCAAAATTCCAGAAAATAATGTTTTTTCATATATATATATACCAAGTAGGGTCGGGCCCAGATAAAAATACCATTTTCTACGTGAAATAAGACAATTACTCAGTAAAATTTGCACAGGCGCGCCGCATGGGGCGACGCACCATGCGGGGCATTAGTGGGGATTTTTCGAGAGTTGAAGTCTGTTAGGCAGCAGGAATTTGTACATGCGCGGTGCCCCACGCGCCGTGGCTGTGGGGTTTTCTCATAGTACGGAATTTTCCTTGTTTTTTGATATCCAAACGTAGTTTTCGACCCCTGAATGCGATCCCGGCTTAATCCCTTGGGCTTATACTCAGACTTCAAAGCTCCAAATAGCTCGAATTCATTCCATAACATCTACATAACTCGGAATCAATCCTACAAGGCATAAAATACACAATTAGTGCAAAACACTATCAATTAAAGTTCAACACGAATAAAGTGAAGTAAATTAAAGTGTAATAAGCGACTAAAATACGAGATTATAGCCTACCATCATCATCAATCCTTCAAATCTTCATAAGTTGTTCTTTATATCTTCATATATTGTCTTCAAACTTCCATAATTTACCTTCAAACCTTCATATCAACCTTTAAACGTTCATATTTCCAGATTAAGATGGCTAAGACTTAAATGTTGGTTCCCCAAAATACTGCACCTTCGACTTCTATCTCGGCCACAAGCACCGAGGCAACCCTTCCGGTAATAGCCCCGAAACCTCCTCTCACGGAATTTATCCCGAGAGGCTACTCCATCGACAATGACTTCAAGGTCGGAAAAGTGAAGAGGCGTGGAGGTACTTCTGCTCCATAACCGAGGAGACGCTCTAAGTGGTCTGAGAGGATTACAGATAGGAAGGCAAAAACAAAGTCATTTTTAGTCCCGATGAGGATATCACAACACACGTGGAAGGATACTTAAGCATTTATACGTATCCTTTCGCGTTCGATCCGGTGGATACGATGATCCTTAATTTTTGTAAGAGGTACGAAATCTGCCTCGAGCAGATCCACCCGTCTTTTTGGAGGATCATGACCCTTCTCCGTCAATTCGCTAACAATACAGATAGCCTCGGTTCACGGTTGACTATCTTCTCCGAGTTTACAGCCCCCGAATCTTTCGAGGGGGGTAAATTAAGCTCACATGCCGGGCAAAGAAACCTATATTCTCCTGTGTAGACGAGGACAGGGATCGAGGCTGGCAGGGGAGGTTTGTTCGGATAAAGACCGAATACCTTATTCCTTTCGAGTTCTTGCCATTCCCCGAGAAGTGGAACTAAAAACATAAGTTTATTTCCTCTTAATTTGTCAAAGTACTCCTTTGAATCTACTCTTTTCTCTAATTATTTGTCTTATTTGACATGCAATTGTCGCCCGAGTCCCCAACGTGGTCCCTCGTTTTAGGGAGTAGGTCCATGGCATATGCAAACAACTCACTTATTCCAAGCGTGAGTGGCGCAAGTTTTCCAAAGGCTAGTGGGAGGCTCGTTCTCATGGTGAATATTTCTCTTCTTCTGGTTGAATTTACCTTTGGGTCATTTTCATCTTATCATTATTTTGACTAAGTATTTTCCTTCCACAGGTTTGGCCAAGACCACCAAACATCGTGGCCTTGTCCCCATCTGGAAACCCCTCTGCTTCACTGCAGCCTACTGCCGAAGCTGCTACAAAAAGGGAGGAGAAAACGACGAAGAAGAAAAGGTCCTCTAACTCCTCGAACGCTCCTGCCAAGGCTAAGAAGAAGAAAAGGATCATGGTTGGGGTCATAATAAGCACCAAGAAACTTTCCAATGCCCGTGTCCCGGATTCTGAAGCTCTTTTCCTCCTTAAGGATTATCTCTCCGTCACTCACAAGTTGATTGATGTCGACCTAGAGTGACGCCCCCGAAAGAGGATGCTCGAAAGTCTAAGTCCCCTATAGCTTGGGGCTCGAAGAAGATTAAGTAGCTACTGCTTTGCAAGAAGCTCCTCCAGTTCCGAGAGAGGTCGCCTCGAAAAATGCCGACGTTATTCACGTTCCGAAGTCACCACCTCATATAGAGGCCTTTTTAGACGAGGCTTGGGCCGCCGCAAAAAAATCGACCGAGGCATCCCGGGCCGTGGACGAGGCCCTTAACTCATTTTTTGAGGGCGTAGATGTTGGCGTGCTAGAGGATTACTCCAGCTTTGGCCACCTGGAGATCTTGAAAAGGGTTGTGCAGCTGGGGTCAGATGGGCTGAGTTCGAGCCCAAATCTCGAGAGGCAGTTTCCCGCCCTGAGTGTGGACCCTGACCGGAAGAAGATAGTCATGTTCGTAGTACTGGTGGATACTAGCCTGCTATCCAGGCCAGTCGGAGTGGCTATCTATCTCCGTTCCTTAGTAACCGAAGAGGACCAAGTAAAGATGAACGAGGTAGACAGGCCAAGCCTCTTCAACGAAGCTCAGCGGACGCTAATTAGGGTATATCTTCTTCTCTTCGTATCTTTAAAGAGTTCTTTTTGCCTTAACGGCATTTTAATGATTTTTCTCTTTTTATTTCTCAGGCATCGGTGCTTTATCATGACAGTTTTCATCGGTCCTAGATGGAGGTGAGCCACCTCGAATTCGAGCTCAAAGAGCAGGTCCGGCAAAGAGAGATGTACAAAGCTCTCTGCAAGCAGAAGGATGAAGTCCTTAGGGACGTGGCTGGCCGCCCTGCCCTCCAAGCCGAGCTAGAGAAAGACCAAAAGGAGGCTTCGAAAGCTAAACATGACCATGCCTTTCTTATTAAATATGTAAAAGTGCTCGAGATCGATATCGAGAGTTTAAATGCAAATGCTAACGCCGCAACCTCGCAGGTCCAGGAGAAAATAACCCTGATCGACCAGCTCAGGTTAGAGATGGATGAGGTTGAGGCTTCATCCGACGAGCTTAAGGGCAAAATGGATCTCCTAGCATCAGAGCGAGATGCCACCAAAGAGGATCTGCCATCGACCAAAGTGCAACTCCGAGTAATGAGAGAGAAGCCGATAAATGGTCTCAGTTGAATGAGGAGCTTAGTGAACAACATGCCTCGACTATTGCAGAACGCGATGCCCCCGGCCAAGAGTACACGACGCTGAAATCCAGATTGGAAATGGCTTCGAACGAGGCCTCTGAAGCTCAGGATATGCTGGCCCAGTATAAGAATGATGTAGAGGTAGCTGAAGCATGTGTTGCAGCGAAGGCCGAATATGTGAAGTGGCTATCTCGGAGAGAGACTCTAGAGGAGATCCAAGCCCGGGGTTGACCAAGTGGCCAAGATCTAAGAGGAGAAGAGGCTTGAATCCGAGACCAGAGCGAGGTACCATCCCGATGGTTTGGATAGCGAGTTGGGCTCTGACGAAGACTAGGCAAGAAATGCCTTAGCTTATTTTTGTTTTTTCTTGTAGCTGCATGCTTTGTATTTTAGGGCCGTTTTATAGTGCTTCTGTAAATACCTTATATATATATATATATATATATAT
>AWOL01S0041497.1:0-14103 GCA_000715115.1 Nicotiana otophora | reverse complement strand
ATATATATATATATATATATATATATATGATTTTCCCTTCGGCTATATGTTGTGTCCTTTAACTTTTCTGTATTTCCTTATGTTTAAGACTTATGATATATAACTCGTGTCTCCGACTTAATAATATGCATCAGTGCCTTAGCATAGAATTTGACATCGCTTAAACTTTTCAATCTCCCAAAGCTCGGATGAGACCTGGGTTAAATTGTAACTCCGAGTTGATTTGACTTCGGAGGACTCGATAAAAAATAAAGTCTTTGCTAAAATATTCGAGCGATCTAACCGGACACAACTATTCTTTGCCGAAGGCGGCTCTTTTCAGGGTCGTAGTTTGAGACCGATTAACTTGAATAGGTCTGAAGTGATCTTTTATGGATTAAAAATGTATTAAGGACCTTACTTTTTATACACAAACTCAGACGTCTCCGAGCCGTTTATATGTTGTGATCCAAGCTCTAAAGGCTTCGTTTCTTAAGTTGGTCGTGGCCTTTCGTGTTTGGGCCCTGCCTTGTAGGCTCAGTGCCTTCGGGATTTAGTTGCCCGATTTTTCTCGATCCTACTTCAGGTAGCAGTCCCCGGTTCGGGGTGACCCGTAGGCTTAGGGGTCTTTAGATGGTTTGCACGGTATTGTTAGTTCTTACTGCCTTCGAGGTTTCATGTCCCCGTTTTATGGTGGCCTGTGGGCCTGGAAAGTTTTTATCCCACCATTCTTTCTAACTGATTTAACGATAATATTGCTTATGCGAATGTGAACCGATGAAGCATAGAAAGCATATTTATTTTTATTACTTTGAATGTAGTGTAAGTAATTGCAGGTACAAAAGTTATCTACTATGGCGAGAGTGAGCTATGCGGGCACAGTTCATTTGACTATTTGAGCCTTACAATTAATTCTAATATTCAAGCCTTGGCTTTCAATATCGAATAGGAGTGCCTTCTAAATTTCCGGACATAGGACTTCGGTTCTTGACTCAAGGTGTGGTAGCCCCCTAGTATTCAAGACTGAATTTTGAGGGCTCGAATACTATCGATCTGATACGTACGACTCGCAATCCTCGGTCTTCAAAACTAGGGTAGCACACTTACTGTTGCCTCGTTAAAAACCTTCTGTAAAACCCACAATGGTAAAAAATCGATCGAAGAGAAAATAGTGCAACATGTGCTTTCACACCTAATCCTTGAATTTGACTTCGATTGAGTACCTGCATGAGTTAGTTCAAAGTGTAATAAACCATAAAAAATTATGTGTGCATACTTTACCGTAGTACTGCTTTAAGTGTGCCTTCTAGTTGTTGGGTAGTTGTACACCACTTCCGGACTCGAGCCGGTATGAGCCTTTCCTGGTTATACCGGTGACACTGTATGGTCCTTCCCAGTTCGGGCCTAGTTTCCCGTCATTCGGGTTCTTGGTATGCAGTGCGACTTTTCTCAACACCAAGTCCCCGACTTGGAAGTGTCGAAGGTTTTCCCTTCGGTTGTAGTATCTTCCCATTCGCTGCTTTTGAGCCGCTAACCGGACTAGAGCGGCTTCTCACCTTTCGTCTACTAAATTTAAACTTGTGACCATGGCCTCGTTATTTCATGTCTCTGTAGCATATCGGAATCTTAAGCTCGGTTCTCCCACTTCTACCGGAATCAAAGCCTCTGCACCGTAGACTAAAGAGAACGGTATTTCACTGGTAGTTGACTTTGAAGTTGTTCAATATGCCCACATGACCTCGGGCAGAATTTCTTTCCACTTCCATTTTGAGTTGGTCAATCTTTCCTTCAGGTTCTGCAGTATAGTTTTGCTTGTTGACTCCGCTTGACCGTTCGCACTCGGGTGGTAAGGGGTCGATAGAATTTTTTTGATTTTGTGATCTTCGAAGAACTTATTGACCTTGTTACCGATGAACTGTCTCCTGTTGTCACACATGATCTCGGCTGGTATCCCGAACCGGTATATTATATGATCCCAAATGAAGTCGATGGCCTCCTTTTCTCTAACTTTCTCAAACGTCTGTGCTTCAACCCACTTGGACAAGTAATCGGTCATAAGTAAGATGTACTGGGCCTTACCGGGTGCCCATGGCAAAGGACCTACGATATCCATTCCCCATTTCATGAACGACCAATGGGAAAAGACCGGGTGAAACATCTCCCCCCGTTGGTAGATCATCGGGGCGTGCCTTTGACATTCGTTACATGTTTTAACAAAGTCCTTTGCATCTTTTCCCATCTCGTTCCAGTAATAAACAGCCCTGATCAATATCCGAACCAATGATTCCGCCCCTGAATAGTTTCTGCGAGTACCCTCGTGGACTTCCCTTATCACGTAATCGGTCTCCCCGGGACCCAAGAACCTCGCCTACGGTCTAAAAAATGATCTTCGGTATAGTTTTCCTTCCACGTGCTAAACCTGGTAGCCTTAATTTGAAATGGCACTTGATTCTTTGGGATCCGATGGCAATTTCCCTTCCTGAAGGTAGTCTATGTAATTGTTTCTCCAGTCCCAAGTCAAGCTTGTTGAGTTTACCTCGGCATGATCTTCATCTATCACCGAGCTCATCAATTGAACCATTGTTCTGGAATTAAATTCATCGAAGTTGACTGATGACCCTAGATTAGCCAATGCATCAGCCTCGTTATTCTGATCTCGGGGCGCATGTTGTAGTGTCCATTCCTTGAATTGATGTAACGGTACTTGTAATTTATCCAAGTATCTTCACATCCGGTCTTCTTTTACTTCAAATGTTCCGTTAACTTGGTTAACAAAGAGGAGGGAATCGCAATTGGCTTCGATCAACTCAGCCCCCTGCTCTTAGCTAGTTCTAGACCTGTAATCATAGCCTCATATTTGGCTTCATTGTTAGCTAATTTCATAATTTTAATAGATTGGGCTTATTACATTACCCGTGGGTAGTTTTAGCACGATTTCCAACCCGGACCCTTTCGCATTGGTAGCACCATTCGTGAATAGGGTTCAGACCTACGAGCTAGTCACCCAAGGCATGTAATAGTTTCTTCTCAACCTCGGGGATTAAGACTGGTGTGAAGTTGGCCACGACGTTTGCTAAAATTTGAGACATTATAGTTGTTCGGGGTTTGTACTTCAATATCATACCTGCTAACCTTTACAACCCATTTTGCTAGCCGACCTGAAAGCTCGGGTGTATGCATGACATTCCTTAGTGGATACGAGGTCACGTCACATATAGAGTGACATTAAAAGTATGGTTTTAGTTTCCTAGATACAGTTAATAAGGCAAGACCTAATTTCTCTAAGTTTGGATACCTCGTTTCGGCATCACCTAGGATCCTACTAATATAATAGATAGGAAATTGCATACCTTCTTCTTCCCAGACCAGGACACCACTTATCGCTACCTCGGAGACTACCAAGTAGAGGTATAACTGCTCGTTCACCTTCCGAGTGTGCAGCAAAAGAGGTCTTGATAAGTACTGTTTGAGTTCTTTTAAAGCCTATTGACATTCTTGGGTCCATGAGAAGTCGTTCTTTTCTTTTAGTAGCAAGAAGAATCGGTGGCTCTTATCTGATGACCTAGAAATAAATCGTCCCAATGCGGCTATCCGACCGATCAGTCTCTATACCTCCTTGACATTGTCAACTACGGTGATACCATGAAACCGAGAAACTTACCCGAGCTGACTCTGAAGGCACACTTCTCCGGGTTCAGCTCTATGTTGTATTCCCTTAGTATGTCAAAGGTTTCCTGCAAATACTTCAAATGGTCTTCTGCTCGTAGGCACTTAACTAACATATCATCAATATAAACCTTCATTGATTTCCCTATATATTCCTTGAACATTTGATTAACTAGGCGTTGATATGTGGCACCGGTATTTTTTAACCCAAACGGTATCACGTTATAACAATATGTGCTGAATTTAGTTATGAAAGAAGTTTTCTCTTGGTCACCCGGGTCCATCCGTATTTGGTTGTACCCGAAATAGGCATCGATAAAACTCAACGTATCGTGCCCAGCCGTTGCATCGATCATTCGGTCGACGTTAGGCAAAGAAAATGAATCCTTCAGGCATGCCTTATTCAAGTCCTTATAATCTACACATATTCTAAGCTTGTTTCTTTTTTTAGGTACGACTACTACGTTAGCTAGCCAATCCGGGTATTTTACCTCCCGAATGAAACCTATTTTTAAGAGTTTAGATACCTCGTCTTTGATGAATGTGTGCTTGATTTCAGACTGTGGCCTCCTCCTATGTTTGATCGAGTGAAATTTTGGATCCAAGCTCAATTTGTAAGTCGTTACCTCTGGCGGGATCCCTGTCAGATCTAAGTGGAACCAGGCAAAACAATTGACAGTAGCTTCAAGGATATCGATGATTTTTTTCCTGAGCTCGGGAGTTAATCCCTTGCCCAGGTATACCTTTCTTTCCGGTACGTGCTCGATCAATATGACTTGCTATAGTTCCTCGATCATCGACTTGGAGGCATCGGTATCATCAGGTGCTACGAAGGATCTCGGGACCCCGAAGTCATCTCCTTCATGCATTGGGTGTTCCTCCTGTTTTTCCGGCCCGGTCTGGCTCGGGATCGATGATTGCTATTTTGTGCCTTTCCCTTCGACCAGTCCCCCACTTTTTGATGTCGTGATTACGGGCACCGGGCTCACTTCCTCGACATCGAACATCTTCTTTGTGACTGGTTGTTCACGGTAGACCGTTTTTATTCCACTTGGGGTTGGAAATTTCAATGCTTGATACAAGGTCGACAACACCGCCCTCATGTTGTGGACCTATGGTCTCCCGAACAAGGCATTATATCTCATATCTCCCTCGATTACATAGAAATTTATCTCATGGTTAGTTGTGGTTATGTTGACCGGTAAGGTGATTTCACCCTTTGTTGTCTCGCACGCCATATTGAACCCTTTCAATACTTGAACTGCTAGTATGATCTGATCCAACAGCCCCAATCGTTCCACGACTCTCCATTAGATAATGTTAGCCGAGCTACCTGGATCAATTAATACACGCTTAATTCGAGATTTATTAATAAGTAGAGATATTACCAGTGCATCGTTGTGAGGTTGAATGGCGCCCTCGGCGTTCTCATCGCTGAATGAGATGGATCCCTCGTGAACTTAGTCTTGAGTTCGTTTTTCTCTTGTGATAGAAACTTTGGTGCATTTTATCATAGGCCCATGTGGAACATCTACCCCTCCAATGATCATGTTAATCACATGTTGAGGTTCTTCCTACTCGATTTGTTTGTTGGCGTCCCTGTTTTTGAAATGGTTTTTGGCCCTCTCACTTAGGAATTCCCAAAGGTGCCCATTGTTGAATAGACTAGCAACTTCTTCCCTTAACTATTTATAATCCTCGGTTTCGTGACCGCGAGTACCGTGATATTTACATATAAAGTTGTGATCCCTCTGTGCGGGATCGGATTAGAGTGACCTTGGCCATTTGGTCTCCTTGATGCGACCGATGGCCGACACTATACTCGCTGCATCCATGTTGAAGTTATATTCTGATAGTCTCGGGGCATCTCTGCCCCCGGATGATCTGTCGAAACCGTTTCTATTTGCCAAACCTCGGTTGCTTAGACCCTAGTCATTTCTTTTATCATTCCTGGTCCGGTGGCGATTGTATCCCTTTCCCCTTATATCCGAGATGTATGGCTGGTATTGATTTCGGGGTGGTCTCGGCTCCTGATCCATAATTCTTTAAACTTGTCGTTCACTCTATTGGGGTAAACAAACCCCGAGGGAGCTCCTAGATGATTGTCCTCGACTCTGATCTTTGAATGGTACTTATTGTAGATATCGACCCGGATGACCACAGGGTATTCTACCAAGTTTTGCTTTAATTATTGGGAAGCAATCGAAATTCGGGAGTGGAGCCCTTGAGTAAACGCCAGAACGGACCAATCGTCTACAACCAGAGGCAGGTCTATCCATTCCATCTGGAACCTCGACACGTATTCCCTAAACATCTCGTTGTCCCTTTGCTTGACTTTAAACAGGTCTGATTTCCTCGTCTCAACTTTGATAGCGCCGGCATGGGCTTTAACGAAGGCATCTGCAAGTATAACAAATGAATTAATAGAATTTGGGGGTAAGTTATGGTACCATATCATTGCTCCCTTGGATAAGGTTTCTCTAAATTTGTTCAGTAATACTAACTAGATCTCATCGTCCTCAAGGTCATCGCCTTTTATTGCACACGTGTAGGAGGTCACATGCTCATTTGGATCCGTGGTTCTGTTATATTTGGGAATATCGGGCATTCAGAACCTTTTCAAAATTGGCTTCGGTGCCGCACTCGGGGAAAAGGTTTCTGAATGAACGTTTTGGAGTCTGGTCCCTTCTATCGAAGGCGCTTCGGGGATTTGATCGACCCTCGAATTGTAAGTCTCTACCTTCTTGTCATTTGCCTCCATCTTCTTTTCGGCAGACTCCACCCATTTTGTCGGTGCTTCGAGCATTTTCATCACCTAGGAAGTTTCCCTGAATCTGAATCCATCTAATTCTGTGACAATCCATTCTTCTCTCCGAATATCTTCTCCAATCCGTTCGGGTTTGGTCGTGTTCTGTGCGTGATTTTGACTCTACAGTTGTTCTATCTCCACTTTATTGAGCTTGTAACATCTCAAAAATCAAACGTAAGCTAACTCTATCACCTCCCCTTTTGGGCGCTTCTCGAGTCGATGGTCGGAGTGCCCCATAAATGCTGTTTTCGGGATCAATCAGTAGGTTGATATTGATAGTAACTTGTGAATTGGCGTCGACTGGATCAACGATTGGAACACTATTACGGTCAACATGGGGCACGCCGTTGCTTGATATCATGTTATTATTTTCATCGTGGTGGCCTGACCCTGCGTCAACATTCAAGTGAGATAACTGAGAATTTGACATTATGATTAATCCTGAAATCAAACTTCAAAGAGCAAGTGTTAAATAGGGCGTGTTATAGAGATTCGTATTAAATCACCACTATTATTCTTAGTCCCATGGTGAGCGCCAAACTATTTATCTTTAAAATGAGTAATAATTAAATGTGTATGCGGTTTAAGGATACATGATTTAATTTAACACGAACGTTCTAACAACAAAATATATTAAAGGAAAACAAGGCGATCAAACCAAATATGATGAAACAATTAAGCCTAGCGTTAAGTTTAATGTTGGAAACCGGTTCCGATCGAGCCTTCGAGATGAGCTCGGTTGCAACCAAAGAAATGAACAGCTAAAGAATACTTTGAACAATAGCTAAAAGACGAACGTAGACTTTTTTTGCTTAGATATATGTGTCAACAGTGGTAAAAAATAAAACGGTTCTCCCCTTTATATAGTGGAGTTTCAATCCAAGTACATGTCTAAATAAGTTAAAAGTCCCTTTCTTCTATTAAAACACAATCTGCAGTTGATATCGGGCGTGATCCGCGCTGTAATATCCGGTTGATTGATGGCGGATATTTTAGCTCCTCGTTCGTCCTCTCTAACCGTCTTTCCTTTAACCTCGATTCTTTGTTTTGCTTGATCTTGATTCTTCCCATATTTGGTCATGCCCAATTCTTGACGTGTCATTCGTCCCCCCCGGGCTCTGATCTGTGGGTTCCCTCGGCTTTACCCGAGCCAACGTCGAACCACGTTGTCTCTCGTTTCTTTGTCAAGAAAATCGAGGGTAACGTTATCCCTCATTTTACCCGTACATGCTAGTTAACTTACTTGGAACTTTAAAAAAGAATCAATTGATTCTCCCTTGATTAGTTGTACTAACGTAGTTATTCAACTATAGATGTAGTCATTGATATTATCAAGCTAAGTGTATTCATCGTATAGTGTTATTGAGCAAATGCAAGACACAAAAAATGACCATCATACCTTATGATGTTAATGCAAGACACAAAAAATGACCATCATACCTTATGATGTGATGGATAGGATCCCTTCGCCTTAATGAGAAAATTTGGGTTCGGGTCTTGAAAATAAAAATAAAAATAAAAAATAATAGGGAGTGTTTTTTCCTTTTAATAACCTTGCATAACGCGGTTTCGAATTAATTGGGATTTCTATATTAATATTGAATGCTGGGTAGGAAACAAAAACACACAAACTCCAAAATGGGTTGCACAATGGAGCAAAACATCCAGAAGCCTAGAGGTCGCGCCTACAATGGTTAGTTTGATGCAGTAGTCCTAATAAAATTCTTTACACTGACGAAATATCATGTGGATTGTATACGCTCAAAACCGGTTTTGCCCTTCGTGTAATTAGTCAAGACTGGAACATGATGGACCAAGGGTCGTCTTCATAATATCGAGACGAGATCAGAAGCCAGGTTATCAAACTCAAAATTCAGGGACCGATCAATACCGAGCTCAAAGTCAATATCGACCTTGATTCAATACCAAGCTCGAAGTCAATATCGAGCTCGAGTCAATATCGAGTTCGAGTCAAATACCGATCCCGAGTCGATATCGAGTTCGAGTCAAATACCGATCCCGAGTCAATATCGAGCTCGAGATCCGGAGATCGATTAGTACCAAGACCAACGAAGATCGAGCTATGAGACAAAAAGTCGTTGTAGCCATATTTAGGGAGAGAATCTCTGCGAGAATTAAGGAAAAGCTAATTAAATAATCTATTATGGGATATCCACTATGTAGTTTTTATTATATCCAAAGCATGATTTTTTCACTATATTAAGAGTGGGTATCATTTTTGTAAGGGTAGATTCAACATCCAGTGAAGAAAACATTGATACACTCACATTCTAAAGATTATTACATTGATATATAGTTGGGATTATCCTTTTTTGAGCTTGGACATTGATTTATCTTGTTTGTTTATAAATCGTTTTCTACTTAGCTGGGTTTGCATTTCATTCCTTTTTTACAGTTAATATTAAATATTTTTTACTTACTTTTCCGATTTGTACCAAGCTACACCACGTATCCTTAGAACTACGTATAAATTCAACTCTATCCGTTTTTCGGGTAAACAGTTTGGCACCCACCGTGGGGCTAAGGATAATAGTGGTTATTTGGTACGAATCTCTGTGAAAACACTATTTTACATTTGCTCTTGGAAGTATCATTGATTTCAGGCTGAAAACGACAAATTCACAATTAATGGCCCTACCTATCGACAATGAAGCTCGCCTTCAAGATGAGAACAAACACTTTGACGCCCGGGGGTGAAAGGCCACTTGTCGATCCCGTTGAAGCACAGGTCGAAGAGCCAATAGACGTTAATTTACATATGGCGATTGAGGCAAACCGGCGTTCCGATCCTGAAAATAGCATTCATGGTGGAACTCGATATGCATCTCGAAATACCCAAAACGCTGAGGAAAACAGAATCAGCATGCGTATGATTTTTGAAATGTTGCAAGCTCAACAAGTAGCAATAGCCCAGTTGCAAAGCCAAACCCAGGCACCGACCAGGCTCGAGCCCATTCCACTCCAAGAAGTCACTCACAAAACGGGGCCGGCTATAGTGAGATCGAATGAACAAGAATCGGGGACTAATCCCAAAATTATTAAGATTCTCGAGGTACTGACAAAACGAATAGAATTAGGAAAAAGGAAGATCGAATCAAACGACCAAAAGGTGGAAACATATAACTCCAGGTTGATCAGATCTCGGGGTCACTGCCGATATTGAAGGGTGTGGATTCCAAAAAGTTCGTGCAAAAGCCTTTCCCCCCGAGTGCGGCTCCAAAATTGATCCCCAAGAAGTTCCGTATGCCCCAAATTCCTAAATATAATGGAATGCCTGACCCCAATGAACACGTCACCTCTGACACATGTTCCATCAACGGGAACGATCTAGAAGATAACGAGATCAAATCTGTATTATTGAAAAAGTTTGGTGAAACCCTGTCAAAGGGAGCAATGGTATGGTATCATAATTTACCGCCTAACTCTATCGATTCTTTTGCTATGCTTGCAGATTCTTTCATAAAAGCACACGTCGGAGCCATAAAGGTCGAGACCAGGAAGTCGGACCTTTTCAAGGTAAGGCAAAAAGATAACGAGATACTAAGAGAGTCCGTATCTCGTTTCTAAACGGAACGAATGGATCTACCACCGGTCATGGACGATTGGGTTGTACAAGCTTTCACTCAAGGACTGAACGAACGAAGCTCGATGGCTTCACAATAATTTAAGCAAAACTTAATAGAATACCCTACCACTACATGGGCCGATGTGCACAATCGGTATCAATCAAAAATTAGAGTCGAATATGGTCAATTCGGAGTCCCTTCGGAGTCTATTTATCCAGCCAGGAACCTGAAAGAACCAAGAGAGACACCGATCGCAGGCCAGGGTCAACCAGGGATCGATATCGGCCACATAATAAAGATCGGAGGAGCAGCAGACTGGTCGGAACCATGTGAGAAACGAAAGAAGAAATAATCAAGGTTAAAATAATCAGGGGTCATGACCAAAAACGACTCCGACTGGCCCGTCAGGCCTAAAGAAGCACCGAGACTTGGAACATAACTAACCTAAAAAGCGATACTACTGCTGAGGTATGATCCCCGTTCGTTTCTCTTTTTTATACTTCAAAACTAATAATTGTAGGTAACTTAGAACAACGTTTGGTGTTAAATGTTACGTCACCGTTAACCGAGGCTTCTCTATCTGATCAACCTTGAATATTGGGGGGTGTCGCCCTCGGATATCACGCATGCAACAAAGAAAAAGATTTACGTTAAAAGGTACCTGAGAAGACAAGATTATTTTATGGGCCAAACGGTCAAATGAACCGTGCCCGCGTAGATTTCTCAAGCCTTAAGCATAAAACATGTACGCATGTAAGATTATTTCACACAAGAATGAAAAGAGGTCCCTCCAAGAATTTATTGCATCCGATTTCTATGGATATATCGAGCCTAAGGGCTACATTACTTCGAGTTCGAGCAAACACGCACTCTACCATTAAACCTAAGGGCTACATTACTTCGAGTTCGAGCAAACACTCACTCGACCATTAAGCCTAAGGGCTACATTACTTCGAGTTCGAGCAAACACTCACTCGACCATTAAGCCTAAGGGCTACATTACTTCGAGTTCGAGCAACTGTGCCCGTGTAGATTGCTCAAGCCTTAAGCATAAAACATGTACGCATGTAAGATTATTTCACACAAGAATGAAAAGAGGTCCCTCCAAGAATTTATTGCATCCGATTTCTATGGATATATCGAGCCTAAGGGCTACATTACTTCGAGTTCGAGCAAACACGCACTCTACCATTAAACCTAAGGGCTACATTACTTCGAGTTCGAGCAAACACTCACTCGACCATTAAGCCTAAGGGCTACATTACTTCGAGTTCGAGCAACTGTGCCCGTGTAGATTGCTCAAGCCTTAAGCATAAAATATGTACGCATGTAAGATTATTTCACACAAGAATGAAAAGAGGTCCCTCCAAGAATTTATTGCATCCGATTTCTATGGATATATCGAGACTAAGGACTACATTACTTAGAGTTCGAGCAAACACTCACTCGACCATTAAGCCTAAGGGCTACATTACTTCGAGTTCGAGCAACTGTGCCCGTGTAGATTGCTCAAGCCTTAAGCATAAAATATGTACGCATGTAAGATTATTTCACACAAGAATGAAAAGAGGTCCCTCCAAGAATTTATTGCATCCGATTTCTATGGATATATCGAGACTAAGGACTACATTACTTAGAGTTCGAGCAAACACTCACTCGACCATTAAGCCTAAGGGCTACATTACTTCGAGTTCGAGCAAACACTCACTCGACCATTAAGCCTAAGGGCGACATTACTTAGAGTTCGAGCAAACACTCACTCGACCATTAAGCCTAAGGGCTACATTACTTCGAGTTCGAGCACACACTCACTTGACCATTAAGCCTAAGGGATACATTACTTCGAGTTCGAGCAAACACTCACTCGACCATTAAGCCTAAGGGCTACATTACTTCGAGTTAGTGTTTGCTCGAACTCGAAGTAATATAGCCCTTAGGCTTAATGGTCGAGTGAGTGTTTGCTCGAACTCGAAGTAATATAGCCCTTAGGCTTAATGGTCGAGTGAGTGTTTGCTCGAACTCGAAGTAATATAGCCCTTAGGCTTAATGGTCGAGTGAGTGTTTGCTCGAACTCGAAGTAATATAGCCCTTAGGCTTAATGGTCGAGTGAGTGTTTGCTCGAACTCGAAGTAATATAGCCCTTAGGCTTAATGGTCGAGTGAGTGTTTGCTCGAACTCGAAGTAATATAGCCCTTAGGCTTAATGGTCGAGTGAGTGTTTGCTCGAACTCGAAGTAATATAGCCCTTAGGCTTAATGGTCGAGTGAGTGTTTGCTCGAACTCGAAGTAATATAGCCCTTAGGCTTAATGGTCGAGTGAGTGTTTGCTCGAACTCGAAGTAATATAGCCCTTAGGCTTAATGGTCGAGTGAGTGTTTGCTCGAACTCGAAGTAATATAGCCCTTAGGCTTAATGGTCGAGTGAGTGTTTGCTCGAACTCGAAGTAATATAGCCCTTAGGCTTAATGGTCGAGTGAGTGTTTGCTCGAACTCGAAGTAATATAGCCCTTAGGCTTAATGGTCGAGTGAGTGTTTGCTCGAACTCGAAGTAATATAGCCCTTAGGCTTAATGGTCGAGTGAGTGTTTGCTCGAACTCGAAGTAATATAGCCCTTAGGCTTAATGGTCGAGTGAGTGTTTGCTCGAACTCGAAGTAATATAGCCCTTAGGCTTAATGGTCGAGTGAGTGTTTGCTCGAACTCGAAGTAATATAGCCCTTAGGCTTAATGGTCGAGTGAGTGTTTGCTCGAACTCGAAGTAATATAGCCCTTAGGCTTAATGGTCGAGTGAGTGTTTGCTCGAACTCGAAGTAATATAGCCCTTAGGCTTAATGGTCGAGTGAGTGTTTGCTCGAACTCGAAGTAATATAGCCCTTAGGCTTAATGGTCGAGTGAGTGTTTGCTCGAACTCGAAGTAATATAGCCCTTAGGCTTAATGGTCGAGTGAGTGTTTGCTCGAACTCGAAGTAATATAGCCCTTAGGCTTAATGGTCGAGTGAGTGTTTGCTCGAACTCGAAGTAATATAGCCCTTAGGCTTAATGGTCGAGTGAGTGTTTGCTCGAACTCGAAGTAATATAGCCCTTAGGCTTAATGGTCGAGTGAGTGTTTGCTCGAACTCGAAGTAATATAGCCCTTAGGCTTAATGGTCGAGTGAGTGTTTGCTCGAACTCGAAGTAATATAGCCCTTAGGCTTAATGGTCGAGTGAGTGTTTGCTCGAACTCGAAGTAATATAGCCCTTAGGCTTAATGGTCGAGTGAGTGTTTGCTCGAACTCGAAGTAATATAGCCCTTAGGCTTAATGGTCGAGTGAGTGTTTGCTCGAACTCGAAGTAATATAGCCCTTAGGCTTAATGGTCGAGTGAGTGTTTGCTCGAACTCGAAGTAATATAGCCCTTAGGCTTAATGGTCGAGTGAGTGTTTGCTCGAACTCGAAGTAATATAGCCCTTAGGCTTAATGGTCGAGTGAGTGTTTGCTCGAACTCGAAGTAATATAGCCCTTAGGCTTAATGGTCGAGTGAGTGTTTGCTCGAACTCGAAGTAATATAGCCCTTAGGCTTAATGGTCGAGTGAGTGTTTGCTCGAACTCGAAGTAATATAGCCCTTAGGCTTAATGGTCGAGTGAGTGTTTGCTCGAACTCGAAGTAATATAGCCCTTAGGCTTAATGGTCGAGTGAGTGTTTGCTCGAACTCGAAGTAATATAGCCCTTAGGCTTAATGGTCGAGTGAGTGTTTGCTCGAACTCGAAGTAATATAGCCCTTAGGCTTAATGGTCGAGTGAGTGTTTGCTCGAACTCGAAGTAATATAGCCCTTAGGCTTAATGGTCGAGTGAGTGTTTGCTCGAACTCGAAGTAATATAGCCCTTAGGCTTAATGGTCGAGTGAGTGTTTGCTCGAACTCGAAGTAATATAGCCCTTAGGCTTAATGGTCGAGTGAGTGTTTGCTCGAACTCGAAGTAATATAGCCCTTAGGCTTAATGGTCGAGTGAGTGTTTGCTCGAACTCGAAGTAATATAGCCCTTAGGCTTAATGGTCGAGTGAGTATTTGCTCGAACTTGAAGTAATGTAG
>AWOL01S0041496.1:4070-14439 GCA_000715115.1 Nicotiana otophora | reverse complement strand
CTACATTACTTCAAGTTCGAGCAAATACTCACTCGACCATTAAGCCTAAGGGCTATATTACTTCGAGTTCGAGCAAACACTCACTCGACCATTAAGCATAAGGGTTGTTTTTCACTTCGAGTTGGAGAAATCGTTATCACTCGACCATTAAGCCCAAGGGCCACATTGATTCAAGTTCGAACTATTTCCCCGAATCGGGGACTACGTATCAAGCTTAAAAGGGCTACTCTATTTTAAGTTTGAGCAAACCATTTCATTTGACATCTATCAATCGAGCCTAGGGGCCACCTCAGTTTGAATTTGGACATTCACTCGAGGACTGCCTATAAGAAACGGTCGAGTGCAGTACTTACTACCGTCCTTCACTATCTCAATCTTGGACCTTTGAATAATCATTCAATGCTAAGGCACTTTTGACCTTGGTATAAATTAAAAAGGCAAAAGATTCGAAAGCCATAAAAGGGAAAAAGTTTTATATACAAATCTTTTACAAAGGCAACTCAGCCCGAATGAAGTTCTTTACAAAGGCCGAAAGCAGCCTCAAAAGAAATAACAATAACTACCTAATATCCTAAATGGCTTGGTCTTCATCGGAGGCCACGTCCTCGGCATCTTCCCCATCTTCAGATTCGCTTGAGCTATCGGAGTCTTCCTCAGGGAAGGCCAGCCTTCGAGCCTTATTTTTCTCCGCCTTGGCAATTTCAATCTCGCCCCCAACATCGAAGCCCTGAGCACTGACCTCCTCGAGAGCTTCTCTCCGAGCCTGTCATTTAGCGTGCTCGACGATGCTCTTGGCTTTGGCTTGGTTGACCTCAACATCGATCCTAAACTGGGCCACTTTAGCATCAGCTCATTTATTAGCCTCGATCACCTCATATTTGGCCACTTCAAGTTCATCAGCCAAGCTTGCTTTATCAGAAATAGCCAAAGCTAACCGATGTTGAAGCTCTTTCATCCTCTCGATCAGCCCCAAGGCATTTTCTTTTGCAGATCAAAGTTGGTCCTCAGACAACTCCAACTGAGCTTGAACGGCTTCCTTTTTCAAGGCAAGGATATCCATATTCTTTTTAAATTCTTCCACCATGGCCAGTAGCCCATATACCTGTGGGTTGAGCCATCTGATCTGCTCGATGCTCTGCCAAACCTGCAGAATTGGATCGTTAGTAGTTATCTCCAATTCATCTTCACTATCATGAAAAATTAGGAATACCTGCTCAGCTATCTCCTCGTGCTCTTCCCGAGCTGCTGTCAAATCTGCTCGAAGTTTCTCACTAAGAAGCTTGTAAGAGTCACTCTTCTCAGTGAGGTTCCGAACCTCAGCCTCGTGCTCCTCTCGGATTCAGAGGAAGGCCTCGTGATGCAGCACCGAAGCCTACAAACATAGGAAAAATGTTAGAATTAACTACATATCTAAATGTAAAGAAGAAACAACAAATATGCTATCGAAGTTACCCGATTCAGAGCATGATGGGCCTCGTTGAAAAGGCATGCGGGTCCTACCGCATTCATCACTGATTGATCCTCTTCGGTTACCAAGGACTGAAGGTAACTGACAACCCCCACGGGGGAAGAAAAAATTCGGGTATCTTCTGGGATGGAGAGCACTACCCTCCGCCTACGATCGAGATCAATACTCGGGGTCAGGAATCGGTCCACCAGTTTCAGAACTGACGAAGACCCGGCATCGAGATATCTTCTGCCCGAGATGTCCTGCCCTCGGTCTCTCCCTCGACCATCTCAGCTCGAGATCGAATATTCTCGGCTTTCCCTTATTCGGGAATCACGGCCAGAACTCCCTTGTTAACCTTCGCCGATTCGGAGGATTGTTGTATCACAACATTGGCCCGCACATAGGATAACTCCTCTTCTTCTTCTTCTTCTTCTTCAGGCTCATCCCTTAATCGGCGGATCGAGTCCAAAGGCATGATATCGGAGCCCCCCTTGGGTTTGCGAGTTCTCTTCACCAGATTTTTCTTGTCCGAGACCGGGGAACTTGGTGCATCTTTTCTTTTCCTCTTTTTAACCTGCTTCGAGGCAAGGACCTCTTCATCACCATATGGTGGCCTCATAACAACATCTTTCCTGAGTCCTACAAAGGAAGAAAGGAGGGTAAGTAAGTGAAGCAGATCGAGCTACAAACAAATTGAAAAAGAGACTTAACATGACTACGGGCCTCCCATCGACCCTTTGATAGTTCCACCCAAGCACGCTCAGAATACGGTCTGTGCAGCATGAGACCTTCAACCCATTGTTTAAGGTCTGGGATCAGTTCCGACATCTGAGCAACAGCTGCAACAGAAAAGAAAGAGTGGATCAAGAAAATGAAAGGCGTCCCCAAATTAAAATGCTCGAAAGGAAGCAAATACTCACGGCTCATATTCCATTTCTCAGGAAACGGCATGTCGGCGGCAGAAATCAGGTCCGAGGTTTTGACTCGAACAAACCAGCCCATCCAACCTCGATCACGAGTTTCGTCTATACTCGAGAACGGCGCTTTAGTGGCTCAGCGAGCTAGCTTGATCAGCCCTTCTCGATAGAGTCGGGGACTATAAAGGCGCATAAGGTGATCGAGGGTGAAAAGACACCCCTCGATTTTCCTTGAGAAGAATTGAAGAAAAATCACTATTCTCCAAAACGAAGGATGAATTTGGCCAAGGGTCACGTCGTATCTTTTACAAAAAGCGACGATGACGGGATCTGATGGACCCAACGTGAAAAGGTAAGTATAGATACTTAAGAACCCTTCCACGTGGGTAGTAATTGATTCTTCGAGCGTTGGAACTACCACATGTTTGTCTCCCCAATTGCATTCCTTTTTTCCTTTTCGAGAATTTTCTCGGTGATTGAACACCGGTACCTCGAGACCGGCTCACATCGGCCTTGTACCGAAGAAGGTTTTTCAACTTTGAAATCAATGACAATCGAGCACCCTACCGGAACGAACTCCTCGGGGTGGGGCTACGCCGCATCCTCGCCGCTGGTAGGCCGCGATGAAGAAGCAACCTCTTTTTGCGGTACCGTTTTGGAGGTTTTCGTCATTGATTAATAAAGGAAAGAGAATTAGGTTTGTTTGTGATGTAAAGTATATGAAGCGGAGGAATTTTCGAAGAAAATACAAGAGCAGAGGAAAAACTTTTGGGTAAAAAGTTTGGATGTGGATAAAAGTCTGAATATTTATGGGCCTGATAATGACGGTTCAAAATCGGCAGTGGCCGACCATCGTCTGACGCACATTTAATGCCATGGTAACTGAACCGACGAGACATTTATCACGTACGTTATGGTCGAGCTTGATGCAAACGTCAGAGTATATCTAGTCATATCGTTGGAAAATCATGTCGTTTCTCGCCACATTCTTCCCGAGAAACGAGAAGACTATCTGTATACGGTCAAAACCAATTTTGCCCTTCATGTAATTAGTCAAGATTGGAACATGATGGACCAAGGGTCGTCTTCATAATATCGAGACGAGATCCGAAGCCAGGTTATCAAACTCAAGATTCAGGGACCGATCAATACCGAGCTCAAAGTTTTTATCGAGCTCGATTCAATACATAGCTCGAAGTCAATATCGAGCTCGAATCAATACTGAGCCCGAGTCGATATCGAGTTTGAGTACAATACCGATCCCGAGTCAATATCGAGCTCGACTCGATATCGAGCCCGAGTCAATATCGAGCTCGAGACCCGGAGATCGATCAGTACCAAGACCAACCAAGATCGAGCTATGAGACAAAAAGCCATTGTAGCCGCATTTAGGGAGAGAATCTCGGCGAGAATTAAGGAAAAGCTAATTAAACAATCTATTATGGGATTTCTACTATGTAGTTTTTATTATATTCAAAGCAAGATTTTTTCACTATATTAAGAGTGGGTATCATTTTTGTAAGGGTAGATTCAACATCTAGAGAAGAAAACATTGATACACTCACATTCTAAAGATTATTACATTGATATATAATTGAGATTATTCCTTTTTGAGCTTGGACATTGATTCATCTTGTTTGTTTATAAATCGTTTTCTACTCGGTTGGATTTGTATTTCATTCCTTTTTTACAGTCAATATTGGATATTTTTCTACTTACTTTTCTGATTTGTACCAAGCTACACCACGTATCCTTAGAACTAAGTATAAAATTAATTATATCTGTTTTTCGGGTAAACATGATTAAAGTTTTTTATTTCTTTTTTTCTCTCTCTCTCATATACCATTTATAAAATTGGAAGTTCAAACTTCTTGTATAAATTTGAATTATTAGATATTGACTCTATCACTAAAAGCCATAAATCCACTTTGCCAAGATCAATTGGAAGAAGGATAAATGCATACTCTAACATTCTTTCATTACACATAATAATCATTCCTTAACCAACTCACCAAACTAACACTTAGTACAGTGGATGATAACACGACTTCAAAACCTTTTTCTTACGGATTTCCATTTTTTGTTTTCCTTTTATTACCATCTGATTCTAGTTAGAAAAGTTTCATTCATTCTCAGGAATTGTCACTCTTTTTCAAATATTGTTTTATGTAATTAACGCACCCCATAAACGGCTAATTTAGATTTATGATCATTTATAAATGTTATTTTAGTTATATATATTCATTTTCACACGAAAATAATAAAAGATTAACATAAGAGTTCAATAAATAAAACACATAATATCGTTTTTCACCAGATTTTTCGTTACTCATGTCAGCATTCTCACTTCTGATATCTCCAAGTCTTGTCACCAAAAACCTTCCCCGATTGGCAGATCGTTCCGCTACTAACACTTGAAAAAGCAGCTTTCAAGATTTCGTCGCTTCGATAAATCATATCTTGTAGGATCATTCTTCTATTAAAATTTACCTGGTAAACTTCGTTTCATAAGATACACTGGTAGAGTAATAAATATTCTATCTTCTTCCACTACCACTAGACTAAACTTGTTATTTAAACATGCTTCGTGGCAATAATTTAATTAGTTTCTTCATCCCCTATTTTGTTTTTCAAATTATATACCCATGGTCAATTTAACTATCTACAATATGCGCTCTCTTCAAATTTAATTCCAAGTTGCATATTAACCGGACCATTTCATTTACGTCTTATGAAAGTTTAGATCTATAACGTTACAAGCTCATGGCTAATAAGGCATAATTTTAGATGTAAATATAAAAGGATGGGACAACAACAACAATTATGATATTTTATGATATAAACATATTTATAATGACGTTTTAATTCCAAACTAATTGGGAAAGACGGTATAAATGTTTACTATTATTTCGTTCCATTTTGACTCTTATCATTTCAACATCCAATAATTCAGTCCATTTAATAATGGAGATTCTTTAGTATAATTTTTATAGACAAATAAATCTCCAAACTTTATTAAAAGAGTCCTAGCAAATATTGAATCTACTCTAACCATGTCATCGTGCCTAAAAATTTAGTAATCCCAGATCGTTGGCATCGTCCAAAAAGGCGTTGGACAACTATAGTATAAGCTAGTCTCAAGAAAGTCCTTATTTGCCACTTGTTAACAAATTGCATCATCAAGTTTATTGTCATAGATGAATAGTTAGGCAGATGTGGTGCTGTGTTCATCTGAGCCCAATATTTTATGTGCGAAATATAAATATATATATAAAATTTTATTAAAATTATAACAATTAGTCAATATAAATCCATAATTTAAAAAATACAATAAATTCAATACTAATAAGTTTTAAAATTAAATCATGAATCCGCCTCTAATTAATAGCCAACAAAATTTTCAAGAAGCTGGTTCATCAATATTGATAGATTGATGTCTCCGACTCTCCATAGTTATATGTCTATTTATCTATTAGGAGCGTACGTGTTTCTTTGTGTTTGTTACCCGACCAGGTTGCTACGATGCATTAAAATGATTTGATGGTAAGACAACAGAATACGCAACTTAATTACTTAAATATCCATAAATTGTTTTCTTACATTGACTAGATAAAACTATTTTTTTTAACACATTTGATATTAGTGAAGGGGAAGGCAAAATGGAGACTGTTGGTCGTGAAGGCTTCTGGCCCACGACAGAAACAGGCCCAAACTTGATATAAGTCAAATAATTGTAACTTAATGTATTGCATTATTTTGTCTTAGTGGACTTGAGTTTGTTAAGTATGGTTCGGGTATATTTAGGCCCATTGTATATATATTGTTTTTTTTGTACAGTTGGACAGAAGGAACATTAACTAATGTGAAAAGATCTGAGCCATGTTTTTTTCTGTCGAATCTTCTCTAACCCTAGAATAAATTTTCGTGGCAATTTCTCTATTTACAAATGTTATCATGGTATCAGAGCAGAGATTCGAATAGATCTCGTGCTACGCTTCCGTCCGATATTACCCTCGAAGGGTTTTCTTAAAGTTTTTTTTTTCATCTCTCAACTGGTTCGCCAATTTTAATTGAGTTTACAGTAAGTTTTTTTCTTAAGTACTGGTGAGGCTTTCCGGTGATTTCGTGAACCTTTGTAATTTTTCGCTCGAGTATTTCAATTTCATCTTGAGGCTCAAAACAAGGGTTTGCATCGGTCTCCATTTTGAATTTGCTGATGATTGCGGATTATTTCGGAAGGAGTTTCTAGAATTAAAGGTTGTTACTTCTTCCACTGACGAAGAAGAGTGGTATTTCTATTTCTAATTCTCTATATAGAATAGCATATATCTGTTTCGTGGTTGTGGAGGTGTGCATCTCCGTATCTGTTTTTGCTTGCTCACTGCATGTGTATTTTGAGTATTATACTGGACTAAATTGAGTAATCATGGGAAGTACTGCTACTTCGACCTTCGTGTATGCTCCAGATCCCTCTGGTCCTTTGTTTTTACATTCCTCTGATGTTCCTGGCACTTCTTTGTTGCATGTGCCTTTTTCTGGTACTGGGTTTGGGGGTTGGAGAAGAAGTATGATTGTGGCTTTATCTGCAAAGAATAAAATAGCCTTCATAGATGGAACTTGTCCTAAACCTTCTAATAATGCACCCGAATTAAAGCAGTGGAATAGGTATAACAATATGGTGATATCTTGGCTGACTAGTTCTTTGTCTCCTGAAATTGCAGAGAGTGTTCAATACTCTGAGACTGCTAAAAGTATTTGGAAGCAACTTGAGAGTAGGTATGGGGCTGTCAATAGGACAAAGGTATTTAAGATTAAGAAAGAACTGGCTTCAACTTCTTAAGGATCTCTTGACATAGCCTCTTACTTTAACAAGTTAAAGAGGTTATGGGATGAATTAGGTTTCATGTGTAAGAATCATGTGAACATTTGCACTTGTGCAACTAAACATGGGTTGCAACAGGAAGTTGAAGAAAACAAATTATACCAATTCTTGATGGGATTAAATAAAACCTATGTAAATGTTAGAAGCAGTCTCCTAATGATGCAGCTTCCTCCATCCCTTGATAATGCCTACAACATTTTGCTCCAAGATGAGAGTCAAAGACAAGTCAAATTTTCCCCTCAATTTAACTCAGATTCAGCTTCTTTCAATGCCCATATAGCTTCTTTCAATGCCAACACGTTTAACAAAAGTCTTCCTCCTCAAAAACTATATAATCAGAGGGTGAACTTTGAACAGAGAGCAAATGGTGATCAGGTCAAGGTTTCCTTATTCTGCAAATACTGCAAGGACCCTGGACACCTAATCGAAAAATGTTATAAACTTCATAGTTATCCTTCTAACCTCAAATTTACTAAAGGCATAAGAATTGCAGCAAATGCTAGTGTTGAGGCTGATTTTTCTGCACTAAATCCCAGTGGTGGTGCTCAACCTACTGCTCCTACACTTTTGGTCCTCCATCTAACTCTGAGTATGCCTCCATGATACCTGGTCTGACAAAACAGCAGTACAATCAGTTGATGAATTTGCTGCAGCAGTCTTATGTGTCAGACCCCACTCCTCAGTCCGATCTCATGTCTTCTGCCAATTTTGCTGGTACATCTTTAGCTGCTGATTTGTTGAGTAGTACTAGTTCTAATTATTGCATGCTTTCTTCTTCAGTAAATTTAGCCTAGATCATTGACTCTGGTGCAACTGACTACATGACATCCAATAAAGAGTTCTTGTTCAATATAACTCCTATACCTATACCTTATCTTGTATCTCTTCCAAATAGTTATAAAGTAAAAGTAACTTGCACTGGTTCTTTTGATCTGCATCCTTAGATTGTTCTTCACAATGTTCTCTATATTCCTTCCTTCCACCATAATCTCATTTCTGTATACAGGCTGATACAACAATTCAAATATTTTGTCCTGTTTACTTATGATTCTTGTATGCTACTACAGGGCCACTCTCTGAAGAAGTTTCTGGATCTTGGTAAACTGGACACTGGCTTGTACAAGCTTGTGTGAAAAAAGTCATCATCACATCCTCAGTTTTATACTGATTCATGTTTCCAGAATATTGTCAACTCAGATTCTTCTCCTAAAGTTTCTGCCTTTAATTGTGATTTTGTCCCTAGTTTACATCATATGTGTGATGCACCTAGTTCACTTTCTCATCCTTATATTTATGTTCCTAATTGTGAATACAATGTTAGCTTACCTAGTATGTGCATTGTTCCTTCTCTTTGTAATACTGGTGGCATAAATAAAATAGATGTCATTTGGCACTAGAGACTTGCACATGTCCCTTTTGTCAGAATGAAAGTTATTTCTGGTTTATCCGATTCCTTATCTTCTAGGCAGTCCTTCATTTCAATGTGTGTTCCCTATCTAGACAAACAATATTACCCTTCCCATATAGCACTATTAACACTACCAAACCATTCCAACTTATTCACATAGACACTTGGGGACCTCACCATACTAAAATATATTCTGGGGATAAGTATTTCCTTACCATTGTCGATGATTATACTAGGGCTACTTGGACCCATTTAATGGGGCCCAAAAGCAATGCCTTTCCTTTAATAAAAGTTTTTGTCACCATGATTAAGACTCACTTCCACACCACTGTTTAAACCATCAAAAGTGATAATGCTCTAGAACTTGGATCTAGTTCCTCTGCCTCCTCATTTATTTTCTTCAGAAAATTGTATTATCCACCAGACTAGTTTCCCTTATACACCTCAACAAAATGGAGTGATTAAGAGAAAACATAGGACCCTCCTTGAAGCATCTAGAGCTTTAATGTTCAAATCCAAAGTACCTATGCACTTTTGGGGTGACTGTTTATTGACAGCCACTTACATAATCAACAGATTACCTTCCAAGCTTCATCATGATAAGTCACCTTTTGAAATGTTATATGGCAAGGCACATAGTTACTCTCATTTGAGAAGTTTTGGTTGTTTATGTTATGCTATAGTTTCTATACTATACAAAGATAAGTTCAAACCAAGAGAAATTCCTTGTGTTTTCCTTGGCTATCCTTTTGCCGAGAAAGGTTACAAGTTGTATAACTTAGCTACCAAATAGTATTTTATTTCAAGGGATGTGGTCTTTCATAAAAGTTATTTTCCTTTCTCTCTCCCTAAAGACTTTTCTTGTTCTCCTCCTACTCCTTTTCATGCATCCCCCTCCCCCTCTCATTTTTTTGATGATGACTCATCCATTCCTCCTGCTTCCTCTACTTCCTCTATTCCACCTGTGTCAGTACCATCTTCTTCTTTTCCTAGTCATCCTTCTGATTTCAGAAGGTCTACTAGGGAGCATAATCCTCTTGCCTATTTGCAAGACTACTTATGCACTCGTCCTTCCTCTTCTTCTTGCTCCAATTCTGTCCTAAAGCATGCTGAATTTGAACCTAGTACTTATTCCCAAGCTGCATCTATTTCAACTTGGCAGGATGCCATAAAAAAGAAATTTGAGGCCTTAGTGGCTAATCACACTTAGGATATCGTAGAGTTACCTAAAAAAAAAGCCTATTGGTTGTAAGTAGGTTTATAAAATTAAATATAAAGCTGATGGGTCTATTAAAAGATGTAAAGCCCGACTTATTATTAGGGGTGACACACAGGTAGAGGGTGTTAATTTTATTGAGACATTCTCTCCTGTCACGACCCAACTGGAGGGTCATGACTAGCACCCGGGCCATACTTGCCGAGCACCAACATACATTTTATCTAACCTTCCTTATTATCTTTAAGGGCCGACAAGATCAATATAAATGGTAGACATGGATCATGAACATCCAACAATGAAAGATAATGTCATGAACATATATAACATGGGATGACAAGACTGTCAAGAAACTATATATAAGGTACGAGCTACCATGCTGTCGTGAAAGACTATACAACAAAAATCAGCCGACAAGGCATTCCAAACCATACATGAGTCGACACCTGTCTATGAGCCTCTAAAGGAACATAAGTGCTACAACATTGCCGGAACA